>JAKSZP010011978.1:0-164074 GCA_022478985.1 Massospora cicadina
CCTGGCAGTCCCGCTGGCAACAGGGGTAACCTGATTACCCCAGGGTGCCCAAATTTATATATCTTTGTTTTCCACACATACTCAGTAATGCCCATCCCCTGGTCAGCTTGCCTCGGTTAAATACAAAAGAAGAAAAGAAATCCCTTGATATTTTATGCCAGTACTTGATAGATTCTCCAATTTTAAGATATCCAAAATTTTGATCAAAAATTTATTATACAAACTGATGCTTCGTTGATGGCAATCAGTGCTATATTGATTCAAGTAGATGAACTTGAGGATGAACATCTGGCGGCTATGTGAGCTGGACACTCTCAGTCGCTGAGAGGAACTACACCATAACAGAGAGTGAATGGCTTGTGGTCACTTACTCCTGTAAACAGTTTTGGGTGAGCATCCACAGAATGCACTTCAAAGTGGTGAAAGACCACTCCTCGTTGCATTGGCTGCACAATTTGTGAAAACTAGAAGGACGACTGTCCCAATGGGAATTGAAGTTACAGGTTTATGATTATGAGATTGTCCACTGAGTGGGGGCTTCTCATCAGAATGCAGATGGCTTATATGGTTACCACAGGTCCAGATGGTATACTAGCAGGTGGATGAGCTATTACAGAAAATGGTCGACGGAGAAATCAGGAACAAGCCTGAGAAATTCAAGGTACACTTTGAAAAGTGATGGGAAACACTGAGACCATGGATGGACAAGTTTTATAAGACAATTAATGGGAAGCGGTTACTATTCCCAAAGCTGTCAGAAAGAACAGCTATTGTTCAAGCTGTTCATAAGGTTGTCAGGCATGGAGGCCTGAGAAAAATGACCAACCATATTAACCAGTACTACTAGAGGTCAATCAACTATGATTTCATGGACTATCTGGCTTGCTGTGTGGAGTGAAAGTTGCACAAGCCACATAAGAATATGACTGGATACTAACTGGTCCACCATGGATTTGCTTGGTATATGGTGTCCATTGATGTAATGGGACCGCTCACAATGAGCACAGGGGGAGTAAAGTACATAATATTTGCAATCAATAATCTGACGAGATGGGTCAAGATGAAGGCCTTAGCAAAAGTAGATGCTAACAGTACTGCAAAGTACTTCCTAGATCAAGTAGTATATCAATATGGATGCCTGAAGGTCCTTCTGAGTGACAATGGGACAAATTTCACATCTCATGTGATCCCATGGTTAAATGAGATAATAGGGATCTGAGAAGTCATGTCAGTACCCTAACAGCCAGAGACAAATGAACTGGTGGAACGAGTTAATGTGATGCTGGCCATGATGCTGATGAAGCTGGTCAAAGAAAGAACTTCCACGTGGGGAATGTACCTGAGTTTAGTGATGTTTGCCTACAATATTAGTCAGCATACAGCGATGGGAAATGCGTTTGAGTTACTATATGGGAGAAAGGCTGCGTTGCCACCAATTTTATATTTGGTGGTGGAACCAACTTTGTGGATGAGTGCTAAGCAGTACCTGAACTGATTGACAAATATCCTGATTGAAATACAATCACAAGCATTTGATATGACTTTGAATAAAAGGATATGAGCAAAAACAATAGATGATAAGAACTGACAAGCCTTATCAGAATATCTAACTGGCGAAAAAGGTGCCTATTGCAATATGCATGGTTTCATGAGAAGAAACAATTCGGATGCATTGTGGTTGGGTCCATTCAAGATTATTGCCAAGATGGTGACAGACGCCTACTCCATCAAGAACCTCTTGAATGGAAGAATAGTAGTATGAGTCCATTCTAAGTATTTAAAGCGATGGATCAAGGAAAAATAATAATAAAAAAGAGTTCCCAAAGGACCACTGAACCATTAAGTTGGTTATGTCCTAATGATTTGGTCAAGTCAAAAAAGGACCTTTGAACTAATCTAGATGGTTAAGCCTTAAAAAAGTAAGACCTCTGAACCATAGAAAACTGGTAGGACTAAGTATACCTAGGATCAAGTTTAGGGGAATAAAAAAAGATGGACCGCTGAACTAAAACAAGGTCAAGTAACATGGAAAAAAGAAGAGAAAAATTACTATTAATAAAAATATTAGAAAAAAATATTATTAAAAACTGCATAGAAAAGCCAATATATTTTTATAGTTTTTATTTTTTATTGATTATCCTTGATTTGGGGATGTTTCCGCCTATGTCACCTCTTGAGGGGAGGGAGGATGGCTCCCAGTAGGAGGGAATAACCTGTCAAAATCTATGTGAGATTGGATGCTTGTGAGATCTAGGTCACCACAAAACCAATTTTGTTGAGTGGATGCAGATCCCTGCGAGAAAGCAACTAGGGGAAGGGAAATTGAAATGAAGGAAGAAGCCAAATGCAATACCCCGGAGTAGGGAGGGAAGCAGCAGTATAAGAAGAGGCAGTCAGAAAATAACCCCAAGTAATCCCAATATGAAAATGGAGCTGGAAGATTGGTCTTGAGCACTTGATAATGGGCTTTTTCAAGAACACCAGACATATGGGTCAGCAATGAGCAAGGGATACTAGACTGGGGTTGTCAAATCATGCCCCCTATCGAAGCCATCAGTGGAGGATACCAATGGAATGCGCCAGAAATGAGATAGTCATGCAAGGAGTGAATGGCATCCTGCAAGCAATGACTATGAGCTTCTCAGAAGCTGAAGCAGAAAGAGTGATGGAAACCAGGAGAAGCTGGAAGCTTCTTGGCCCAACTTTAAAGAACTTGGCCAGCAAAGTTAAGAGCATAGGCTACAATATCCTGATCTAGGATGCTTTCAATATTGGAAGAACTCAGAGCTATGGACAAAGCCTCAGTGACTTGTGCCCTTAATTTTGCATAGAGGAGTTCAAAATGTACGCTGTTGCCAAAGGTTAGTTTTGTGGCCAAGACTGCTGGCTTGTAATATAGACCAAGTTGGAAGAGGAACTCTGGAAGCAAGTCCAATCTAGAAAGGAACAAACAATCAAGAGCAAAGGGCATTGCTTCAGGAGGTTCAACGATGATGCTAGGAGTATCTGCAAGAGGAGCTATATCCAGGAGAGTCTTTTAATCTAACTCTGAAATTGATGACAGAGGAAGGATTGGTTGCAAGTTGTTTGAGACAATTGCTAACCTGGTTTCCGCAGGGTTGGTTACCATTTCTAATAAATCCAAATAAGGATTAGCTTTTGGTACTTGACTAGGAGTATGAGTCCTAAGAAGGACCATAGAAAAGGTTCCATCATGCAGATTGACTCATCCGCCAGAAGATCTGAAAGTCTTGATCAAACAAACTATTGAGCAGCTGTTGGTACCACGACTCAGAATTTGACATATGAGCTGGATGAGAGGGGGGATGTTGGACTTATGATAGTTGACATTATGCACTCTGAAATCAATTAAGCTCCAATTTCGAAGAAATTAATCTCAAAATCAGTGGGATAAGCTCTCCAGAGAAGAATTAAGAATGATATGAGTCAAGAGGTTGTGAAGAGAAAATAACAAGGGCGAACATAAATGAGCATTCTTAATTGGGCCACGAAATGAACATTGACGGCAATAATCTCCTGTCAAGGATGAGGAGAAAATCAGGAAATCAAGGAGCCCAGACCAAGAGTATCCTAAATATGACAGTGGGTCATATGCCCAGACAGGGGAAAACTGGATCCCAGGATTAACATTGTTTTTAGTAAATTGATCAGACCATCACAACAGAAGGTCATGGGGACAGCGCTCTGAGTAGGCAGTAGCAAGGAGGAAGAGGAGGAGAGCCGCATGCTGAAGGTCATCCTTAGCAACATTGAGTATTAACAAACATACTTAGCTTGAGCCAATGAAGTATTTGACCAAGTGTCTAAAGTGGTGTTTTTCCCTAATCCTTTTCTCACTGGAAATCTAGGCAAGGGGGGATGTGTTGGGATTTTTACCCATATTCCCAGCTGACTAGATTACCAGAAATTGCTAGGGGATAATTCCCTAATGCGAAGTGAATTGGATATTGGTTGACCCTGATTTCAGGGTAACTATGTTTGGGGGATTTTAGGTTATTCGCCTGGTCAGATCTATCAGGGATTGATCCAGATAACTGCTTAAGATCTTGTTGGGCAGAGTTGCCAACAAAATAGGGGCACCTGATAGTTGATTAACTATCAGGTGGACTGATTGGGATCAGTTGGGTTTTATCACTGACTGATTAGGAATTTAAGGAGTAAGTTGCAAGGCAAGTGATGCCACCTGCAACTAACGAATCAATCAGTTGGTTCTCAACCTGCCTTAATAGGTAACAAGTCCCATCACCTAAGCAGGTCGCTTGCCAAATATGGTTGATTTTCTTGGATTGAGAGGAAATCGTTAGGGACACATTTTCTGACTCTTTCCGTTTTAGGTCTCAAGGATGTCTAATGACAGAATCCTAGCCAGGATGGGGAAGACTTTGCTGCTGAGATGAGGATGGGTGATTCAACAGCAACGGCTGCCATTTCATCAATGAGGTGCCAACTGAGGGTTGGGCGCCGAATTCTTACAATAAATTCCTTAATGAATTCACTAATAAATATAATCAATATATCATCATCAATTACCAGATCACTTTTACTAGAGTATTATCTTAGTAAACTCTATTAGAATCCATTTCAAGTTCTATTCTTTCTCAAGGATATTATTGATGTGTGAAATAATTGGGAGACTTTTAAGATAAAGAGTAAGGATCTGAGCGGGGATCCAGAGAAGAAGCTGAATTGAATTGGGAATTGCTGCCAACAGTGTGTCAAACAAGAGAAAAATAAACAAGGATCTAATCATAGATTAAGTTAGGAGGTACAAGGGAACAAATCCCTATTCATGACATCATAAGTATTTCATTAGGAAATACTGGCTTAGCATTGGACCAAAATCTAATATTTAAATTCAACCATGGATACTAGTCACCATACTTTTTTTAGTACTATATGGCTAGTCACCATACTATTATCAACGATTATATCAACTACTATCATACAATTCAGAGAATTGCACAAAACCCAAACTCGTGCAAGTAGTATATTTATAGAGGTTAATAAAAGAGAAAAATCAGAAGACCTATAAATTTTTACACAGTTCAACTTTACAAGAGTATTGGGATTCATCCCTGATAGCATTTTGATTAAATTGACACCATCAATCTATGCTGATGATGTCAATATATTCTTAAATCAGATTACAACAAATTGAGGATTGCATATGCAGGACATTCAAGGATGACAAGTATTACCAGTAAGAATGCTGACGAATGCTAAGCAGAGAATATCGCCAGTGAGTGCTGATGATGCTGGAAATATATGGCAATGACGCGGACAGGCAAGAAATGCCTATAAATATTTTTATCTCCCTCATAATATTATCTAGTCTTTCATTTGCCCACATTATTAATTTTTTAGTTAACAGAGGTTAGCTTATCTTGTAGAGGTGGGACTGAAGATCTCTAGAGGTTAGGTGCGGAGATAAAACACATGGAGTGGTTGGTGCAATCAATTTCAAACCTTGAACTAGATGAAAACCCGTGGAAACTTGGTCAACTAGCAACAACAATGATTAACTGGAATGGTTGAAGGGGAGAAACCCTGTGGGAGTCAATAGAGGCCACTGAACCACAATCTTTGGACAAGTTATAAAGAGGACCTCTGTCGGGATTTTAACCAGATGAATCCTTCTGATAGTATTCAAATTAAGGGTTTCAATTAGCCAGGTGTAATTGCTGGATAATCACCTAGTTCAATACTATTTTTTGTTATATGTTTGGTTTGAGTTTAGGTTCAATGGAAGCTGCGTTACCCGCCAAAATACCATCCAAAGGTTGTTGTGGGAGTTTCCAGCGGAAAGCTGATGAATCCATTACAAACCGTCCAAAATGGTTCCATTGTCCAATTTGGAGCACCGGTGACTCATTCTGAAATGCTCAAATTCCTATTAATTTACAAGTTTATATATGATTGACCAGCGACTTATGCTGAGTATGGATTGGCCTAATATTAATTCGGTGATCAGATGAGCAGATCTAAGAGGGAATCGCTATGAAGTATGAATGAAATAAAGTTTATGATCTTATAAAGAGTTTGGGATCAAGAGGCCAATGGGATTTCTGGCAGATGATTGGCCAAAGAGCACTTGGGCGCAGTAGCCCTGAAAGTAGTATAAATAGTTGTTCATTCCCTCCTAATAAACATCTCTCTTTCGCCCATCTTTTCCTATTTGTTTGAAGTAGTAAGAACTACTAGAGTAGGGAAGGTGGGACAGGGGATCCCCAATAGGCGTGGGTAATCACGCCTGGAGTGGCCGGCGCTGCCAGCTCCCATACCTCCTCTCTATGAGAAACCAGCGGGAACCTGGCCAGTTGGCTACCAGCGGATGGGCTGACATTCTGCCAACCCTATCAGGGTGAAGCGCGGGAGGTGCCATAGCCGCCCAAGAAGGGTGGTGGACTTGCTGGGGCATGCCCAGATGGGTTGGTGAAGGGTCGCGAGGGTGGGGCAGCGCGGAAGTGCCTGAGCCACCCTGAAGGGGGCAGGACTTGCTGGGGCACACGCCGAGGACGCTTGGGGCTAAAGGCGAAGCTGTTGGTGGCTAGTTGGTAGGTTGGACGCAGGACTTATAGAGGTTGGTACATCAATGAAGGCTAAATAGCAAAGGGCCACCAGTCTTCATACTGGTTGGCCTGGCACACTAACGGAGCCCAATGTCGATTTTGTAACAACCTCTGAGACATATGAGTGGCCAAGCCTCAGAAGGAGAAGTTGTTGATCTGTTGGATTGATGGGTTGCCATGCGAATTTATAGGGAAAGGTCACCTATGATTGTGAAAGAGCAAGGGCCAGTAGTCTTCATACTGTTTGGACTGGCACACTAATGGAGTCACCTATTATTGAAAATAAAAAATTCTCAAAAGTTCTTATAAATTTAGTCTAGATTAAAAGAGACATTTTTATAATTAAGATTTTATTGCCTCACTTTTTTCTTTCCACTTGGAGTAGCTTTTAAACAATTTTAATAAAAAAGTAAACAATATATGAACTTACATCTACCGCCCACCTCCCCATTTGATCCCCAATGACCTCAGATTCTCCGCCGGCTGCTCCCATGTGGGGTAGTGGAGAAACCCCACTCAGAATTTTCCATCTGACAGGAAAACGCGATCAGACTGGTTTGTCCAGTCCTACCAAATCCTTAGGTCAGTTCATTCTGCCCAAGGATCTTGACATCCACTTTGTATGTGCCCAGGCCATGTCTCGCAGCCCACTCATTCTCGCCCACTCCCAGCTGCATTTCGGCCTTTTGGGTTGAATATGGGAAGTTGTTCCCATGTGCATAGAAAGTTATTATTGAAATGGCCCAGGCAGTGATGCTGCCAGCTGGATGTATAGATTTCCGCCCCTATAAGGGGTGTTTTGATCTCGGCTTCACCTGCAAAACTGACGCTGCCACTGTGGCCACCCTACTCCTGGTTTTCCAGGGCACCCCTATCCCCACAACACGCAACTGGCTCCCAATTGACACAACTTTAATGGTTCAGTTCATGGGGTTGCCCACTCACCTCCCCCCTGCGGTGCTCCATCAGGAGTTGATGGAAAGCTTGGCCGCGTTTGGCTCCAACCCCATCCTTCAGTTTGTGGTCCCCAATGGGCAGCTCATCTCTTTGGGCCTTGAGCATTCGCCACAATTAGCCCAAATTTCAGCAAAATTGCTTGGTCAATTCTCCCCATGCTGTCATTTCTTCTGCCCCCAACCACCCATTCTGGGCCCATGTTGAGGGCAGGCGGACTATCTGTCCATCCTACTGTGAGTTTAATCACACAAAGCGTAAATGCCCTTATCTTGCTGCATCCACCAGACCTGCGTTGCCTCTGTCTGGCCCCCAATATGCCACACACCCCACTGCCTTTCCGGTATGGGGTACAATCCTTCCCCCTCCCCCAAAACCTGCAGCTGATGCAGCGCCCACAGCTGCCAATTAGGACCCTCCTCAGTCCAGTGCCACATGCGCTTCAACCAATCAGGAGACAGCTTGGATAACAGTTTGATTCCATGTTATTCCTCATTTGACATCCACAACCCATAAACCTACAAATCCTGATTTACAATATGACTTGAATCCATGGACTTCATTGAATAAAACCAATAAAATGAGCAATGTAATTGAAGACTTGAATACCCAAATCAAAGAATTTATACAGGTACAGCACCCCATTCAGATCCTTCAGCGTTTTTACGCCCCCTGACCAAATGCCGCTGTGTTCCACTCTTAACACCAGCTTGCTGTTGCTGCAGCTGAAATACCAGATAACACTGACATCCATGAGGTGACTGCTTCATCAGTAGTGATACTTGCCAAGGGTCTCCCTCCTCCCATTATTGCTCTAACCATAGCCTTGCAGGGCAGACATGACATCCTAAACCTCCACAAACAAGCAAATGCCGTCATCTATAAAGTTTCTATCTCTTTGCAGACCAAAAAAACTACCAGTGACACAGCAGCTTTATTATCCCAGCTTCATTCCATCCGCCTTCATGTGGAAAAATGCTTTTCCAAATACCTAGGTGCAATTTTTGATACATGTAATTTTGACGACCAGCTGGCCATCAGCCAACTCGCTCTCCATGTCGCTGATCACCCCACACCATTGCTCTCCACCATGGCCCGCACACTTGCCTTTGATATGTAATCTGATACTGAGGATAAGCCACCCAACCCCCTTTCCCCTTCCGCCATGGTGGGTTAAGCGACTCTTCGCTGTCCCACCTGGTTGATTGTATTCTCGTTTGGTTGTGTTTCACCTGCTCTTTTTGGGCGGTTAAACATTCTGTTCAGGTAGGTCTGTTTGGTCATTTTTTTAGCTCTTTGAGCATTGGTAATGTCTGTCCCCTGGTCAGAGTACCTCAAATAAATTCAAAAAAAATTCTTAACAGATGGGTAAGCAACCTTGGTAATGGCTGGAGGTGGAGAATCTATGACCTGCTTAGGTGGAATTCACATCATTAATTCAGAGTCTGTATCCAAAGCAAGGCCCATTAGGGGATTGCGGCTCATGATATCAGGTAAAATGTGAGTAGCCCCCTTGAAAAACTCATAATTATTGTTAAAGCTTATAGGTCACAGTGAGTCTTGTTCTGCTTATGAGCCAACTTCTGAGGTTTACAATATGAAGTAAGCGACTTATGGTCTCTAAGTACAGCCACTGTTAGCATGGCACACTGTAACAGGTACAGTTAGTGCATCAGAAACCAAGAAACATAATCCAACTCTTTATTTATAGTTAACCCAGGCCCAATCCATGACACTAAATTTTTTGGAAAGTAAGCCAAAGGGTGTTACCACCCCATGTTCTTGCAGGTAATCACCAACCGCAGTCCAAGAGGCATCACCTGACACAATATAAGGATCGTTCTCATCTGCATGAGGAGGAACTGAGGTGGTGGTGAAGACTTCCTTTATTTCCTCAAAAAACTTTTGACATTCCGAAGTCTAAAATAAAAGGAAGCGTTCTTACTTTTGATGAGGTGGAGGGGCAAGGCCAGTTCACAAATGGCTGATGAGATTTCTTTGAGGAAAGTGACATATCCTAAGAAGCTGCACGGTTGCTTCTGGTTTAATGGAATTATCCAAGAGTGGATTGCCTCCAGTTTAGAAGGAATGATAGCATGTTTAAATTTTAGAGTCAGGGTACTTTAATACTGAACTTTTTCTTGAAAGATCTTGTAATTGGATTTCTTAGCAACTAAATCTGCTTTTTAAAGTGCAGCACATATTGCTACTAAATCCTTATTGTGTTGCTATGCATTAGGAGAGTATTTTAATATGTCACTTACATAGGCAATTGCACAAGAGAATCTGAGATTCCCAAAATGTCACTAATTTGATGCTGGAAAACAGCTGGGCATTCTTTATATCAAAAGACATAATCTTGAGCTGACATATTTCATACTAGGTGCATATTGTCGTCAGCAACTTTTGGACAGACTTGACCTGCACTTGATGTAAAGCATTCACCAAATCAAGTTTAGAGAAAACCCCTAATTTGAAATCTCCTGAGAAATTGCATTAAGAGGTAAAATATATGGATCTGGGATTGTCACGTTACTTAAGTGGCCATAATACACACATGGCCTTAGGGTACCATCAGGCTTCTGTGCAAAAATGACAGGATAAGACACTGGAGAGGTTGCCTTGATCATCGACCCCTTATTCACCATGCCATAAATTTAAGTCTCTAATGTCTATCTTCTTCCGCCATTTAGGGTAAAGGGGACATTTGAATCTAATAAGGCAAATTATTAACTGGAAGCCCAGATCAAATCCTGAGAGATTTGACTTCAAAGCACCGCCCACAACAGAAAATGACTTGAATGGCGTGATAATAAGGGGCAAAGTAGGCAGTTCAGGCACTATATCAGTAGAAGAGAATTCTATTGTTTCTGACATTGCATTAACTGTTGACAACGTGGGAAGGAGGGAATTTTACCTGTGTGCATTAGAGATAAAAGCTAAACTTTATTCGCTCCAAATCAAAGCACACTGCTTGATGGCATCACAATCTTACCCCAAAAATCATTGGGTATACCAAATCTGGAATTAACACTTTTTCTAGATACTCATATTCATGAGACACAAACGCATTGGTATGGAAAGAGGAAGTGTATGAATTGGAATCTAAGATGCCACTAAGACAGAAGAACTTGGAGTGACATTGAGATTTAAAGCTTGCACCACTTTAAGGTCATTATAGTTCCTTGTGGCACCAATGTCCACCAGAGCTGTTACTGTAACCTTTCGCTGTCCTACCATAATTTGGATGGAAGACAAGAAGTAAGCATGCTCAAATTTTTTAACTCATTGAGGAAACAAATTTTTTTGATCTAATTCTTAGCCTTGGCATTCTTCCACACCTTAGTGTATCTATCTTTGAACTAGATGGGTGTCACAGATTCAGCGCATTGCAAAATTAGTAAATCCTTGACCTCTGGTAGAATCGAGGAAATACTAATCAAAGCGCAAGAATTATCAAACCAAGATGAGTTTAGCTCTAAAAATGGCAATATTTGTTTGAGTAACATTGAGAAGGAACAGAACAATTTGGGTGCTGAACAGTGCACTGAAAAGGAAAACAATTGAACTGAAAGAAAAACGGTGCCATCAAGCAACCAGAAAATCAAGTCCACCGATGGTATTAAAGATTTGGACTCCACCAAAGCGCACAGGAGCCATGGAACCAACAATCCTGATACCAAAGGCTCCACACACCGTCGCAGTGCACAAATTCAGGAACTTGAGAAAATGAATGCCCAAGAGATAAATCAATGGAATAAGGGACTGTTCCGAGGTTCCTTAAGAAGATTTAATATCTTCCCAATCCACTATTCAATTATCCAATCAATTTATTTTACATCCTGATTCTTAAATTTAGTATAAAAATACTAAGTTTTTATCTTAAATAAACAGTCTATTTCACAGAATCTTAAGTTTGTCCTTTATCTGAAGTAACCGCCAGTAACCAGTCTGGGATTAACCTGTTTTGAAGAAAACACTCGTCTTGAAAAGGACTCTTTGTAAGGTTAGGCTTACAAGGAAAGATGTTGAGATAAGCTCCATTGGGTCAAGAGAAGACTCCAACGTACACAGGATTATATATAAAGAAGTTGCACAGCTGGCGTGCGAGTGTCAAGTTTACATCTCACTCAGGAAGTTTAAGCTGAGCTGGTTAGTGTCAAATATGTGCGAAAGATTACCCCTTTTGATGCCCCAAGTTCAAAATCCCCAGAATTAAGTGAGTAGAACCAAGGGCGGAGAGACTGGTGCTTATTACAGGGGTGACGCTAACCACACAGTTGAGAAGAGAGAGTTTAGGGAAAACAGAAATGCCTAGTATTGAGACCATGGAGGTATACCATGATGAAGAAGCAGCAGGAAGCCTATCCCCAAATGAAAAAGAGATGATCAAGGCAAGGATGCAAGTGTTGGAAAAAGAAGTAGTAAAGTTGAGGTTGTACCTATATTGGGTTTCAGTCACTACTTGACAGGCTCAAGTGGCTACTACCCCGGTGTTAGGGCACATACCGTGACTAGAAGAATAGAAGCTTATCTGAAGGGACTTGAGGAACGGGTCCAACACCTTGAAGCAGAGAATGGAATAAATGTACGAACATTGAATCAGTATGGTGAACGTTTAGCCCACCATATAAGCTATTTTTAATGACATTGATCGAAACTTGGAGGAAAATAAGATTCAACTTCAAGTAAAACCTCAGCTTGCTCTAAGCCCTTTGCTGGACGCCTCACGTTTGGAAACGCCAGTGTTAGCTGCACAGGGAGCAACAACTCCATAACATCAGCGAAGTGCTCCAGTATAGGAAGATCTGAACTTTAAGCTCTATTTCAAAACCATGTTCACTCCTGGAGAGGGAACAATAGCTGGGTTTTTACAAATATATGAGAACAGAATGGACAGCGCTAGTGAAAGCAAAAGGCACGTCACGTCTAAGGCTGCACGAGCTGTAAAGCACAGGAGAAACTCAGTGCTAGCTTACGCTCTGGTTTGACCTGGACTGAGGTCAAGGAAATCCTGTTATCAGAATTTGGTAGCGCGCAGGATGGTGAGAATATGAAGCAAGAGTTCATATTGATGAAAATGAGCAATACAGAGACAATTGCAAACTATGCCGCTCAATACTACCTTTGAGCACAACAACTATGGATCACAAGGACCTTAGACTTACCTACCGCTAAACTATCTTACTTAGTTCCTTCGAAGTACACCCAGCCCTCAAGATGCACATGACGCTTGCGGTCAAAACAGCTGGATCTCTCAAGGCCATCAAGGAAGCTTTACTTGATGTGCAAGGAACTTATAACATTGAGAACAAACCAATGACTCAACCAATACGCAGAGTTGAAAAAGCGGTTTATGCTACCCAGGATAAGAATGACAAGCCAGAAAGACAAGAACTTTAAACAAGTTCCACGGTATCAGCGCAAGAGTTCACATGTCACAAATGTCACAAGCCTGGTCACTATTGGCGATCTTGTTCAATGAAAGGTGATAAAGAAAAACCCCTCAACCAAAAGAGGATACCCTGGAACCGTAAATTGGGTGAACCTACATGTGAAAGGAGAGGACGATCACCAAGATGAAGACTCGATGGATGCCGGTTACCATGTCTTAGGAGCCTCCAGTACTGTATCTGTACCTGCATGATTATGGGTACATGGATCCACCAATGAGGGGTTGAACTCTACATACCTAGCTTAAGCAATGAAGCCCACTCAAGCAGTCAAAAGTCTAGAGGAAGGCGAACAGCTTGTACTGGACACCTTCAAGAATATTGAGAGGACTACTACTCTGCACGCAGAATTGATGTCCAATACACCCAAGCAATTAGAGGAATTTGAAAAGCCAGCTGACGACATGCTGTCAACTGGGAATCCATTTGGGAAGAGTGTAACCAAAGTGAAAAGTTGTGATACAGCGTGTGCGTGTACTGGCAGTCCTTGATAATGGTGCCCCAGTCAATATCATGTCCTCAAAATTGATGAAGAGGATGAAATTTATGCCAGACATTGACTACCATGTGAGATATCGAACAGCAGGACCTGACACCACACGTGCGTTAGTGGCTTACTATGCCTTACCCCTACGCTTTGGACGCATGGTACTCACTGCCCCTGCCATGGTCTTGGACAACGACCACTACGACTTGCTTATTGGCACCAATTTTTATTGGAGTTTGGAGCAGATATTGACTTTGTTAGCAGACTGTGATTCTGCTAAACTACCAAATGCCCCTTGTGTTTAAGGAATATGTCCTGAAATCAAGGAAGCAACGGACATGTATGGTTGAAACTGAGCAATCAATCTAACCAGTGCACTACATACTTCGTGAAGAATTTATGAAACAACTACCTGCTTCAGTGTGCGCTGAATATGGCTACCCTTGAGTGCCAATGAGGCAGTGGAGATTCAACCAGGTGAACAAAGAGTTATGCACACTGCAATAAGTGTAAAGATCCCCCAAAACACTGTACTTGAAATACACACCCAAGAAGGAGTATGTGAACAGGAGCCACGAGTGCTACCTGAATTCTTTGTCTCTAGTCATGAGGGTGAGGTAACTATCCTCCTGAGGAACATCAAACTCAAACTATCCAAAATTGAGAAAGGACAAGTTGTGGCATGCTCGAAACTAACCAATTGTGATACCATTGAGTCAGTACACGCTGTTGGAGGATTAGACGAATTGGGACTTGCTGACGTGATAGAGGAAGAACGGAAAGAGCTGGATAATTTATTGGAAGAGTTTGAAGATATTTTCAGCCAAGGACCAAACGATTATGGTCTATATAAAGGAGAGATACACCGTATGGATACAGGGTTAGCTATACCTTTCAAATCAAAGCCATACCGCCAATCAAAAATGGAAGAGGAGGTCATCACTAAGGAACTTCAATGACTTACAGATGCTGGCTTGTTGAGGACCTTGAAGAGTCCATGGGCATCGCCACTTCGTTGGTGCACAAGAAAGATGGCTCACACTGGGTGGTTATGGAAACCGTCGCTTGAATTAAATTACAAAAAAAGATTCTTACCCTCTCCCAAGGATCGATGACGCCTTGAAACTGTTGAGGTTCAAAGTATTTTTTAGCAATGGACCTGGCCAGTGGGTACTGCAGATGGAACTGTCACCTGAAGACCAGGAAAAATGTGCCTTGATCAGATGCCAAGGTTTATTTGTACTGACCAGGATGCCACAAGGGCTACGCAACGCCCCAGAAACCTTTCAGTGTGCCATGGACCGAATATTTGGAGAACTGAAGATGACGAGTGTCCTAATCTATCTAGATATAACTGTATTCAGTAGAACGTTCAGAGAGCATATTGAGCACCTTCGAGAGGTGTTCACGCGGTTGAGAGAGTCAAATCTTAAGTTGAAACGGAGCAAGTTAACTTTCTCAAGAAAAAACTTGAGTTCTTGGGACATGAGATCAGTGCACAGGGGATTTGACCTCAAGAAGGGAAGGTGAAGGCAATAACCGAATTATAGCGTCCAAAGAGTATGAGGGATGTCCAGGTGTTCCTAGGCATGATTGGCTACTACAGACAATTAATCCCACGATTTGCAGACTTGGCTACTCCCCTAACATACCTACTGAACAAGGACTCTAAGTTTGAGTGGGGACTAGAGCAAGCCCAAGCCTTTGAGGATCTGAAACGAAGTTGGTAGAGGCGCCAATCCTAACATACCCAGACTTCAACAAGACCTTATACCTATACACCGATGCCAGTGATGTAGGACTTAGTGCAATACTAGCACAACTAGACGAGGAGGGTATAGACCATCCCATCAAATATTATTCCAAGGTCTTTACCAAAGAGGAAAGAAGCTACGCTGTTACAGAGCATGAATGTCTTACAGTGATTAGAGCAGTGAAGCACTTGCGGCCATACCTATATGGAGTTCACTTCAAAGTTGTAACGGACCATGTATCCTTACGCTGGCTCAGGAACATGAAGGATCCTGATGGGAGGCTAGCTAGATGGGCTGTTCAGCTTCAAAAATGTGACTTTAAAATTATACACAGGGTCAGAAGCAACCACCTGAATGCAGATGGGCTCTCAAGATTTCCTGTGTTCCATTTGCATGTGCACAAGAGCGATTGACTTTATGACCTAATTGGATTACCTGAAGCGGAATGGGAAGAAGAAACTGAAGAAGTCAAGTCGGTTTTAAGTAGATGTTAAAAAGGAAACTCAAAGAGTATATGGAAAACTCCAGAAGTTTATTAAGGGGAAATGGTATCCATATGTGCGACCTAGCGATCAAATGGAGGTATTGATGGAGGCACACAAACACGTGGGACATGAAAGATTTCAGAAGACCCTAGCCTATCTCAAGGACCCGTTCTATTAGGAGGCTATGACTGACGAGGTGCATCAAGCCTTGGAGATGTGTGTCCCATGTGCAAACTTTAGACCGTTGGAGTAGAATTTGAGTTTACACCAATCCCTCCATCCGCGCCTATCCACAATGTATCTATCGATGTGGTAGGAACACTACCAACTGCCTCAAGTGGGAACAATTTCGTAATAGTAGCAATTGACCACTTCAAAAAGTCGATTGAGGCAGCGGCGATCAAGACATACACCGCAGGGACCACCACCCAATTCCTCTACAATCAGATTATCACAAGACACAGTTGTCCCCAGATCTTGCTATTGGATAATGGGAAGAACTTCATCTCTGAAGTAGTGATAAAACTTATGGACTTGATAGGGATGAAACAGCTGTTCACTACCCCATATAGACCATCATCGAATGGAAGTGTGGAAAGAGTAAATGGGACGTTAACTGGGATCCTCAAGAAAATAGCAGTTAACTACAAGTCAAAGTGGGATATCCTCAAACCATACAAATTGTTTGCTTACCTACTTAGCTACCAGAGGGTCATTGGGATGTCTCCATTCAAGGCGCTCTATGGGAGAGAAGCCGCCTTGCCTACCCTGTTGGCTCCAATAATTACCACGGATCAAAAGAAATTACCCCCTGAGAACTATCAGCAAGTGTTGGCTGATGAGCTCATATGCATAAAACTAGAAGCTGGGAACAACATTGAGCACAGTATCCTAAAAGGGCAGAAAGACAGTCAGAGACGTACCAAACTGCCAGAATTTGGAGTCAACGATAAAGTATTGTTTTACCACATCCCTGGAAGCCAGCCTGAGAAGCATCAAGCCATTTAGACTGGACCATCAACTGTACTGGCCAAGAGGGGCCATGAATACTCCATCTGAGATGATGCCACCAACATTGTGTTCAACAGAGTCCACACTAGACACCTTAGAACCTACCCTTGGTCTCATCTTGGAAGGGGTGGTGTCGCAGATTCAGTTCACCATGAAATTAGTAAATCCTTGACCTCTGGTAGAATTGAGAAATACTGATTAAAACATAAGAATTATTAAACCAAGATGAGTTTATCTCCAAAAATGGCAATATTTGTTTGAGTAACATTGAGAAGGAACAGAACAATTTAGGTGCTGAATGGTGCACCAAAAAGAAAAATAATCGAAATGAAAGAAAAATGGTGCCATCAAGCAACCAGAAAATTAAGTTCACCGATGGTATTAAAGATTTGGACTCCACCAAAGCGCACAGGAGCCATGGAACCAGCGATCCTGATACCAAAGGCTCCACACACCGTCGCAGTGCACAAATTCAGGAACTTGAGAAAATGAATGCCCAAGATTGAAATCAATGGAAGAAGGGACTGTTCCGAGGTTCCTTAAAAAGATACAATATCTTCCCAATCCACTATTCAATTATCCAATCAATTTATTTTACATCCTGATTCTTAAATTTAGTATAAAAATACTAAGTTTTTATCTTAAATAAACAGTCTATTTCACAGAATCTTAAATTTTTTCTTTATCTGAAGTAATCGCCAGTAACCAGTCTGGGATTAATATGTTTTAAAGAAGACACTTGTTTTGAAAAGGACTCCTTGTAAGGTTAGTTTTGTAAGGAAAGAGGTTGAGATAAGCTCCGTTGGGTCAAGGGAAGATTCCAACATACACAGGATTATTTGTAAAGAAGACGCACAGTTGGCGTGCAAGTTTCAAGTTTACAGCTCTCTCAGGAAGTTTAAGCCTAGCTGGTTAGTGTCAGATCTGTGCAACAGATTACCCCTTTCGATGCCCAAGTTCAAAATCTTCATAGTTAAGCGAGAAGAACTCAGGGCAGCGAGAGGGCATAGAGGCGGCCCTAGCATATGAGAGAGAAGCAGAAGCAGAATCTTCAGGATCAATTAAAGGCCATAAACCAGAGGTTTTCAGACACTGTGTTGACACAGCAATGGTCTTTAACCATGTGAACCATAGAGATGTGATATGATGAGATTGCTGGAGCAACGGGCTCTATAAAGAATTACAACCATTCCCAAAGGTTCTTAGGAGGTGTCTTCACATGGGACAGAATCCTTAGAACATGAGGGTTCCATATGAACCAAAATAGTTTCTTTGGAACTCTGGGAGGGATTATAATAATTATTTGAGCAGCAACAGATTTCTGTTCCTGGAGTACCTAACCCCATAATTCTGGACATTATATCACAAATTCCAATTGAAGGCTGTGTTATTTTGTTAGAGTTATAACGTCAGAGAGTCAACGAGATAAATTACATCCATTATTTCCAAAATTAGAAGCAAAATTGGTTGGTCTCAGAGAGATGATCAATCACCTAGAGTCAGCAAAAATTAAGAATACATGTGCTGATTTCTGCTCCCCATTAAGTTGGGTTGAACTATAATGATGATTCGCTGCGTCTGAATTTTTTGGGGCCAATCCATAACAAAAGATTAAGGTATTGATTACTGGCGAATAGGAGCTAAGGATACTAATTTTTATTGATACCAAATTAGGAAGATTTAATAGCAACTTACACCAAGGATAAATAAAAATGTTTAATTGATGAAAGGCTATTAGCTTAGCGCCACTTTGACGTTGGGTTGTCAGGATCACTGGCGACTAATGCCAAGGATGATACAATCAGATGTTGTTTTTAGGATTATCTGGCAACTTATGCTGAGAATAATCATACTTCCAGAGGAATACTGAGGTTTCCATTATGACTGTGAGAAATTGTGATTTTGCCTCCTACAATCCTGAATACTGCCGACTGAAGGATGAGGATATTCAAAGTAATTTGAGATAAATAATTTATATATGATGAACTTGAAACTGATGCTGAGGATGCATGACATTAATAATTAAGCAGTTAAGAATGATAGATCATGAGGTAATGAGTACCAGAGGAAGGCTGATGATTGGGCAGGATTATGGCAAATAGTGCCGATGGGTTTGATAGGTGAAGAGCACTTAGTATAGATAATCATAGTTCCCTCATAATAAATATCTATCTTTTACCCATATTTATTTGTTGTTAGTAGTGAAAATGGCTAAATTGTTAAAGGCTGAACTGGAGATCCCCAAGGTAGGTGCAGAATGATGCACCTGGAGTGGCCAGCGCTGCCAACTCCCATACCTAGCCCTACAAAAACCCAATGGGAATCTGGCCAACCGGCCACCAACAACAAGGGGCTGATAGCTGTCAGCCATGAGGGTGGTGTAGCTAGGGAGCCAGGCCACCCAAAATGGGGGATGGACTTGCCAGTGCAAACCTGAAAAGGGCTGGCGATTGTCCATGAGGGAGAAGAAGCAAGGGGTCAGGCCACACAGGAAGGGGGCTGAGGACTACTGGTGCACTCCCAAAAGAGCCCGTTGGCGCTAAGGAGAAGTTATTGGTATGATGGGTTGGTGGGTTGGACGTGGAATTTTAGGGGGTTGGTATGCCTATGAAGGCGAAACAGCAAGGTCCAGCAGTCCTCATACTGTGTGGCCTAGCATACTAGCAGAGCTCTGATGTAGCAATTTGCAAAATTTACAACATAGGAAGAGCCAAGATAAAACTGGGTTGTTGTTTCTGGTGTCTGTACACCCCAACAATGTCTCCAGAACTACATAGCGACTCTCTACCTTTGAAAGAAATACAAGGGAGTTAAAGAGGGTCTTTTTGGATTTCTGTGAGGGTGGTGTTGAGGATGAAGTTTTCAAAACGTTACTTGTGCATCTTCACTTGGAGAGTTAAACCAAAAGACCTGCCACACTCTCTCTTTCAATCTCAAGAAGCACAAGTTAATATTTTTAAATTTTAAAATTGTGAAAAATGTAAACTTTTAGAACTAAGTTTAAAATAAAGTAATTTTAATAATGTTTATTCAAGGAAAGCTGATCAGGAGACGGACATTACTGAAAGAAAGAATTTAAAGAAAGAAAACATTAACATGAAACCTGAGCAGAGACAATTATGTTGAAGAAAGTTTTACTCCTCCTAATTGGGACTCAAATTTTTCTGGTTACATCACGGGTAAGTTTTTGTGTCATTAGACCTACTAACAGCATATAGCTTCTTTTAGCTTACACTTCAATCCATGTTAAAAGGGCAGGAATTTAACCTGCAACCTTCAGGTTAATAGACGTAAGCCCTATCAACTCTCCTTCTACCCTCAAATAATTTTAATAATAAAACAACCAATAGCTCAACACCCTACCATTAGCAGGGTGCTGGGTTTTTATGTTGGTTTGGGGGAAATTACTAAGCTGAACATTGGTCTCAGTCACAAATTTCAAGTTTTTTTAATTTAAATTGTTTTCTCGATTGATATTCCATGTTAACAAAATTTCCCAAAATTCCTAAAACTATTATTGAGAAATTTTTAATAAGTTAAAATGGTCTGGCTAATTTGCCTAAACATCACTCTTGTAGACAATAGTGATCCAGTAAAAAGTCCAGGTAGATTAATTTATCAGTTAGTGGATTACTGCACCAATAGAGAAGTTTGCCACAACTTAAATAGTGATAAGTTACTGTTTAGAATCCTAGCCATCAGTGCCCAGCACTTAGATACAGCTAGGCTACTGTAACGCCTCTAACTTATAAAACTAAAGTACTCCATTGAAAGATACTACTTTCATCTGAGGACTTTCTGCCAGAATAGCTCTAGAGCTATTGGTAACAATATCTAATTGAACCTTAACAATTTGTCATCTGCTCCCACATTCAACGTGAATAAAAAGCTTTCTGAGACAGCTTCAGAAGTACAAACCCTGTTGATTAAATCCACCACCCACCTGGGATGAAAAGCAGACACTGCTATGTTGGAGTCAGTGCTTATTGCCCCTAGGATTACTCCAGGAAAACTTGCTAAAGCACCAGCTGGCAAAGCTCCCATCAAATCCACACCAAGAGTAGCTCCTTAAATTCTGGAAATAATGGACCTACCCATGATGGACTTATCAAAATAGTTCAGTGCAGGGAGAGGGTAAGTATCAAGAATCTGCATTGGGAACTGCCCCCCGCTGATTGATTCTCACACTCTTTTATCAGATCATCAGGTCGAAAATTTAAATGAATTTATAGTTGAATCATATTTTAATATGATATATATGATAGCCAATCACAATTGGCAAAATCCCAAATTTTTGTGGAAGGATTTTAATACACCAACAGAACCAGGAAACATTCAATGATCTTTCCCATAATACGTCCATGAAGTACACACCTATCCAAATGGACATGCTCATGCGCAGAGGTTTCTCAGACCCATTATATTTAACAATTTGGAGATATTAAAAATTCTCACACTCCACAGCTATTAAGTGGATTATGAAAGCAATCACCCCTTCAACTGCCACCATTTGGCGCAAACATAAGTTTTCCACTAGTGCTTCCAAGAAATGACTTAACACACAGATCTTGATAAAATTGGTCATCTTTTTAAAACATTTAAAATCTGCACTGAAGACTCCCTAGAATGGATGAAGCTCCCCATCAATCACCGCATGGTGGAAGCTGCCATCTGCAAGAACCTCAAATCTACTGAAGCTAAACCTGGCTCAAAGCCTGCATTGACCTGCATAACGCCGTGGATTATAACAAAGCAGGAATCCCCACAAAACTGGCGCCTTCTGTGAAAAGCTTGAGCTTTTGCTAATGAATTTAGATGTCTACGTTAAGCGCTTCCTAAACGCTGTAATCACGCTTGACTGGTCATGACATGCCATCACCGCTGGTATGGTGCTTGAATGGTATAGAACCATCTTTTCCCCTGAGAAGACCCTGCTATGGATTTTACTCAGTTTTATGGCAACCAAAGCCTTAAATTGGTTTTAGACACATATCCCGCCAGTAACTGCTTCCAATATGATCAAAGCTGGCTAGATTAAAGAAAAGACAGTGGAGTGGGGCCCTTCTAGGACTAATTACTAGAGTATGCTATCAATTGGAGCGCAAAATGGCTTTACCCCTCTCAAGATGTAATACTGGATCTGCAATGGAGCCAGCATCGACCTTGTCCATGACTGAGCAAAACTGGGGGTAACAAAATCACACTGACACCTTGTGCGGTCACTCCTTCCTCCTAGACAAATGTGTAGTTTGGAGTAACTACGCTACCCTAGCCAAAGTGGAGTACTAGGATGAATCAGGTTACTCCCAAAATTGCCCAACTCTGGATTGACCACAAAATTTTGCCCTAGGCAGCAGCTTCAATGCGCGGGGTTATGACCCCTGAACTTTGACGGGCTTGGTTAAAGACTGGAATATGAGTCAAAGAGATCCACGACTAGAAGCAATTGTTTTCTGAACCCTCTTTTGTTGCCCCCCTAATGCCACAAAAAGCTTCACCTCATTGCAAGCTTTCCTGTAGTGCAAGGCCGATGCACAAGGTAAAATAGCACACTTTTTCACCAACAAAGGTTGGAACAGTGTAACCGTCAAGGACTAGTGCCATTAAAATTCCATCACCCTCAACATCCTTCAACTATATCTCCAATTGGCGCGTGGCCCCAAAATTGCTCTCCATTGTACCACCTTGGCTTCTCCCCACTGATGCGCAAGGATGGCAGGATCTAGACACTGGTGTGGCGATGGCCTGCAACATTAGCAAATGATGAATCAAAATAACCCAAGATAAAGGCTTTTCTGAGATGCAGCTTTCAGTCTTGACGAGTTCAAAGGGGATCCTAAAGTGGAAGACTTTGGCTGAGGCCCCAAATCCTACAACAAAAATAAATTTTAAGTGCTGTGGCAGCCCAAAACAAAGACTCATAATGGAACAACACCAGTAGCCGTATAAATTTGTCCGCTAATATATCAGGGGCAGATTTTCAGATTGCCAAGCTTTGAGATCTTATCTCAGGGACGCCATCCACATACATCTTCAGGGAGTGAGGAGGAGTAATGGGTGGACCTGATTGTTACCATTTACCAGTAACTTGACAAGGTCCTGTTGGGTGGTGATTATGATTACCATTGGGTGATGGAGCACAGCTATATTAATTTTTCAATACCCAGAGAACTTGATAAATGAAACTTTTGGATGGTGGAATCAAATATAAAAAATCATCTGTGAATGGAGCTGACACATTAAGCTAACCAAATTACCTGGTGGGTTACGTTCAACAGCATCCAAATGGACTGTGAGCAATAGTGGGTCCACAAGGTGATCTGAACAGGCCTGTCTTATTATGGTAAGGTTTGAAAATTCCGCCAAGTGGTGGAAAATACATTGCCAAGTGCTTTTGCCTTCAAACAGTGAAGGTGCATTTGAGTCAGCCCCCTGGATGAAGGCCAAAAAGATCGTCCTGCCTAGGTTTATCCAAATCCTAGGCCTTAAACGCGTCATCTATGTCAATCAGGAAGACGCCAAATAGATTTTCCAGTTCTGTTAACATAATGCCCATGTGATGGCTCAATGCCACCACAAAAAAGGGAAGTCGCCCCAAAAATATGACTATGATCTAGTCATTGGGATTACTAAAGTTGGATGAAAACCTTCCTAGCCCAAGGCCAAGGAACGTCTTTCACATAACCTCACAGAGTTCACAAATATGAAATGACAACAGCAGGAGCTTAACGCCATCCACAAGAAGGCATGAGAGCATGAGGCGGCGAAGCATCTGGATGTTGAAGACAAGATTAATATAAATACAGACCTGGAGGCATACAGAAAATGAACAAAGAGACAAACCCTAAACCGGCAGTGCCCCATCCAACCCAGGTGGAGTGTGTGGAAAAGGAGGAGGAGTGTGGGCAGAAGGCTGAGCCCAAAAATCTCCCAAGCAAACCAACAGATTAATAACCTCAGCAATATTTGCAGCCAATGCCACTAAATCTTCTGCTGGAAAGTTATCTACTGGTAAACCCTCCGCTAAAAGTCCCCAACCCAGCAATCAGCCAAATTTTTCAGCTAGCAATATGCCAAGTTTAAACAAGCAAAGAAAAAAAAAGTCCCCAAGTTGCTTATAATCAACTTAACAACTCTGAAAATTGTCCAGCGTCCAATGCTGAGACAAACCGCTTAATTATCCGCTTCAAAGGATCAACCAGAATTTGCTATCAAGCCAACGTGTCTAATGATCAATAAAGAGATGGGGATGGAAATGGAATTTCCTGTGCACAACATGACTGGAAGTAAAATCCTCACAAAAACCAACCGCCCCACTGATTGGCCGCCACCACTCGCCTTTCCTCAGCATCTGTCACCGCCAAAAAGCCACATCCATCTATGATTCTATTCACACCTCAAGAAGCCTAATAATCATGGGTTGAGCAACTGTAAATGATTATTGCAACAATGATTGCCAAGGGGATGTCTAGCATTCAGATGAGGAGAGGAAATTTTTAAGTCCTGGGGAACGTCCTCTGGGCGTTAATCGGGCAATTTCCCATTCCCAAGCAAGAAGGTACTGAAGAGGATGGCTGTAACTCTCATTACTCAGGGCGATCTCGCTCACATGGTAGATGAGCGCTGGGTAACAGCTCTTCCACTTCAGATCCCGCCCCTAGTACCCACACTCACCTTGGCAGAACTTTTATGGGGAATCAGTGAAATCTGCATCAAGATCACTAATATGAAATTGATCGGAACTAATTTGAGTAGCAATCAGCCCAATGTTCAGATTTCAAATGGTCAAAAAGGGATGAAGACCAATCTATCAGCTGGAATGCCCAATGGTTTCAATTCAGTTAACATGACAATCAAAAAGATCACCCCCCTCCCAAAATCAATGGGGATTATCCCCAATGGGCAGGTAACAGCATCGGACACCATCAATGAGGGTTTAAAGCTCCCTGTTGGAAAATTGGGCGTTGCACCCAATGCAACTCCACTGACTGAATGAATGGCTTAGCAACTGAGCACAGGCAGGTTGAGCATCCTGAACCCGTTCCCAACCAAATGGGCCCACCTCTACATGGGGTGGCCTTGGGGATTCCCACTGCTCATTGGGCCAAACGCCATCATACCAACTGTCAGAAATGTAGCTGAGTCTCAGTTTGGAAGTTCGAGGTCAAACTGACAGCAACTTGGCCCACCGCTGACTTCTTTGATGTCAGTTCCTAGTGAACTAATCCTCCCCCAAACCAAATAATTCACCAGTTAGGTTGAAATTGTGGGTCACAATACCAGCTTGTCACTGCACCAATTAACCACTATTTAATCAGTTGCATTGCACTGAGAAAATTGTTGGTTGATTCTCTTCCATTTTCTTTGCAATAAAATTTTGCCAAAGAACCAATCAATTTTTACCTTGTTGGTTTTACTTCTGGCCGCATCCCTGATGGCTTTTCCCTGGTGGTCCGTCAGTCCGTACATTGGATGGGTTCTACCAGTACTCATGGTCACTATGGCCCCCACCATCGTCAATTGGTTTCAGCGAGTCAGATACTTCTGGCACTTTACCCCTGCTATCATTATTTCTGACAACAGTATACTGGGATCCTGTGGCCTTACGTTCACCATCTACAAGCAAGGATCCGCCTCCTTGTCTCCCCAGTCGAAATGACCCCATATACTGGTGAACTTATTAAAGCTATTCTGGTAATTCCGCCCAAAAAGTAAGACCCCCAGGGTCTGGGGTGGGCTCGATTTGGTTTTTCCTCAGGATCATTCTTATTGTTGTTCTACACCAACAATTCGTCATGTTGCAATGCCCAGCTCCATACAACGTCATTCAGTGGCAATACCTCTGGCATTCTGGCTTGCTTTTGGTTGCTTACGCACCCCAACTGGCAGGCTGGTCTAAAATTCTTCTGCCGTTTCCATGACATAATCAACCAAACATTGTTTCCAGCCACTTCCACTCTTCTCTTCAAGGTGGACGCTGCAGTGGTTACCCTTTACCAAATGAATGTGCAATCAGTAGCCTGCTGTTTGTTGTTTGTTTGGTCACTTACCAATTTTGGGAATAGTATCCGCTCTACCTTGGAGAATCTTCTTCAGACCTCCCAAGCTGCGCGGATTGCTGCTGCTCCTCATCCCACTAGCCCAGAAGGAAGCTAAAATGTTCTTTCCCAGGAGATAGCCAATCAAGTTCTTGACGCTCTCACTGAGGTGCAAATGCATACAGAAATTGCACTTCTTAATGCTTCCGCGTTATCTCTCACCCAGCAAGGGCTCGTGTTGTTGGACGCTGTGGAAGGGGATGCCCGCTGCTGGGTTAGAGGCCTTCTGCGCTCTTCCTCACAAACAGGAGACCCCACTCCACTGATGGCTGTCATGTCGGCTGCCTTGAAGCCCACTGTGTCACAATTGGACCACCTATTCAGATTGCTCTATGCCATGGGTGAAGCCCCTAGCTTGATTTCTTTGATTTCTACCTTCCGTGAACTGGCTCCCACGTTGGTTCTCTCTATCAATATGCTTCAGGCAGTCTTTAGATCAGGCTTGGATTTGGTTTCTGCTCATCACGAGGTCTGGTTCACCATCAAGGAACAGAAGATCAAATTTGTGCCACCGCGACTTCTATTAATGCCTTCCCCCATGTTTCCCATTATCAGAAGGGGAATTTTATGATAGGGTTACCAAATAAAGATGCAGATGAAGTGTCTACCTTTGAACCAGCGGTGACCCATTTACTGATCCTGCTGTAACTCTGGTGCCTGAGTTGGCCGATACAGAGTCACCTATAAATGAATCCGTGAAAGCCCAGATGGAGGAAGTCAGCTCCTGCCCTCATATTTCAAATTTTGCTCCTGCAAAAGCCCCCAACCTTACCTCTAATTTGCCAGTTATTTTTTCAGTTGCAATGGAGTTGGTCAAATATTCTAATAAATAAAACTTTGCTTATTTCTATTGGCTATGAAGATTAGTGTTGGCTCAATCATGTCTCCTTTGAGGCTCTGGTGGATACTGGAGCTGCGGGGAACTTCATGTTTGTTGAGTTGGCCCAACAATTAGAACTAGAAATGGATGCAGGTCCCTCGGTGATGGTGGCCTCATCTGCCTCCCAGACCTTATATGTCATCTGTCAGCCATTACCTTTTTCAATCAACAAGTTTAGCTTCTGTGATCATTTTTCTGCTATGCCAAACTTATTGTTTCCAGTGATTTTAGTTGTGGGATGGTGGCGCTGACAACATGTCAAGATTCACTTGGAGTCTAATATGT
This sequence comes from Massospora cicadina, assembly GCA_022478985.1. Taxonomy (NCBI): domain Eukaryota; kingdom Fungi; phylum Entomophthoromycota; class Entomophthoromycetes; order Entomophthorales; family Entomophthoraceae; genus Massospora; species Massospora cicadina. Next base: position 26,998 of record JAKSZP010011978.1, read on the forward strand.
GTCATTTACCAATGATCAACTGGAGGTTGAATTCCCTCTGATTGATACTCTTAAGAAAACACAAGGCCGCAGTTCTATCACTTCCCTCACCACTTCTGCGGGAATACCGGAAAAATTCCTGAGAGCTTAATGCACTATCAAAGTATCTTCAACTCAGAAAAGGTGAATCATCTACCTCCTCACACTAGGTTTGACTGTGGATTTCAACTGACTGTAGAGTTGGTGAATATCAACTGTCCGTTGTATCCCCATACAGTGGAGAAAGAAATTGTGTTCAACACCTGGTTAGACGATAGGCTGAAAAAATGGTGGTTGTTTAATTAGACCTCGCCATCGCCTCTCCCATCATCTTTGCCAAAAAAGAGAATGGTTCTCTCCATCCCCTGAATGGATTATGGACACTTGAACAAAGTAACAGTTTCCAATCCTTACCCCTTGCCTCTAGAGCAGACGATCAGCCAGGCAATTGCTAAATCCCGTGTGTTCTCTAAGCTGGATCTGGTGAAAGCTTTTAGCCATATTTGGTTAATGAAAGGGCAAGAATGGTTAACAGCAATCTTGATGAAACGCGGCATTTTCCAATTCCATGTAATGCCCTTTGGGATGAAGAATGCTCCTGATACGTTCCAACGCATGATCAACAATGTACTGGGTGACCTCCGGTTTACCTGTGCAGTTGCATACATTGATGACAATCTGGTTCACTCCCTGACTCCCAAACAAATTGCTACTGACTTGGAAGCAGTTGTGGCCGCCTTGAATAAGGCAGGGTTGTTCTTCAAGACTTCCAAGTGCAAGTTTTATATGGAGGAGGTTACCTTCTTTGGGAACCTCATCCTTAAAGATGGTTACGCAATTCCTCCCAATAAGTTGGATGCGATCTGAGAATGGCCAACCCTGACTACCCAGAAACAACTAAGGAGTTTCTTGGGAATCATTATTTTCTTAAAAAAATTTTCCCCGGCACTTTCCCATCTGGATGCCCCACTCCACCCCCTTACAGGGAAAAACATACCATTTCGCTGGATGCCCAAATGCCAACAGGCGTTTGAATTGATTTAAAGAGGTGTTCATGTCCCCTCCCATTTTGAAGCACGCTGATCCCACCAAGCTGTATATTGTTGCATGCAATGCCTTGTCAGTAGCAGTGGGAGCGGTGTTGCTCCAGGAGCACGCTGGCTTGTAACATCCAGTCGCCTATTTTTCCCAGAAGTTCACCTTTACGTAGCAGCCTTGGGCCATTTATGACAAGGAATTGGCAGCCGTTGCATGGACCTTAACTCATTGGTGGTACCTGTTACAGGGTGCTCAACATGAATTAACAGTTTGCATGGATCACCAGGCCCTTTTGTACTTTTGTAAACCCCCAAAAATGGTGCATTTGCAAGCCCAAACCTATCGGGACCTGTGCAGTTTTAACTTCAAATACAAATTTGCAAAAGGTGCGCTCAACATACTTCCCAATTTTCTCAGCTGCAGCCCCGCCCACTGTTCCTTGGACCTGAAGGAAGTGGATCTTGTTACCATGTTCCTGCCACCTAAATCCTGTTGATTGTCCCCCCTGTCATTTCATTTGTCAATTTGGCTCCTGACGCCCCGCTAGTTGCTCAGGTTTTAGCCAGTCAAATGGCCTGCCCTGAGGGTGTGGTGTTGGTTGAGAAGTTAGCCCACCCGAGTCATAAACACTCCCTATACTCCTTGGAAGAGGGGCTCATTTATTTTCAGTCTTGCATCTGGGTTCCCCCCTCCTTCTGAACTGTGTATTCTGCACAAATCACGATCCCCCATGGTCGGTCATCCTGGCAACAAGAAATGCATCGACTTGATCAAGTGAACCTACAATTGGGCAGGTTTGACAAAGGAAGTTCTGTCTTGGATTGCTGATTGCATTACTTGTGCCAGGGCCAAGTCAGACCGCTCCTGTAAAAACAGTATTTTGCACCCCTTACAGCAGGCGGAGGGCCCATGTACATCAGTGTCCATGGACTTTATTGTTGAACTCCCCAGCTCTAATGGGTTCACGGTGGTGATGGTGGTGGTGGATCACTTCACGAAATTTTCCCTCTTTATACCTTGCACTTCCGCAATTATGTCAGAAGAAACCACCCGCCTTTTTGTACGCCATGTGTTTTTGATGTTTGGTCTCCCCCAGGAGATCATCAGTGACCGTGGTTCCCAGTTCACCGCGCAGTTTTGAAGTGAACTTTTATCAATCCTAAATATATCCCCCTGTCACTCCACTGCATATCATCCCCAGTCTGATGGGCAGACCAAGCGAGTTAATCAAGTCCTTAAACAATACCTGCGTTGCTATGCTGCAGCTGCGCAAGACACCTGGGCCGATGATCTTCCTCTCACTCAATTTGCTTATAATAATGGGACTCACGCGTCCATGGTGTTTTCTCCTATGAAGCAACATTGGGTTATAATCCTTAATTTTTGGTCAGACCTTGCTTGCAGCCCAAGATTCAAGCTGCCGCGGACCATGCTGAACATATCAGGTCGACTCAATCCTTAGTGCAGGAACACCTCACCAAAGCTATAGACAACTACAAGAAGTTCACAGATTGTAAGCAGCTCCCAGGTCATGATTTAATGGTGGGCTCCTATGTTATGCTCGATACCCATCATTTAAGAATTCAAGCCCTTCCCAAAAGTTCACTAGTAAGCGCTCAGGCCCTCATTTGGTGGAGGAGGTCTTGGGTAATGGTGCATTCCGGTTGAAGCTCCCTGCCCATTGGAAACAGCACCCCTTCTTTTATGTCCTCAGCTGTTGCCCTTCAAGGGTGCGATCCCCATGGAACCTGAACTGATCATCATCAATAAGGGGAAGAGGCCAAGTTAGAGAATATACTGGCATCCCAAAAATCCTGATGGTCCTTACAATACCTCATGGCCTGGAAAGGGTATCCAGCATATGAAAACAGTTGGGTCAAGGCGCGCAATTGTGCAAACTGTATGGAACTGGTCAAAGCGTTCCATATACCCCCACCCTGAAGCTCCCCGCCCCCCCCAAAAAAGTCATGACGATCATGGCAATCAAGTTTACCAAGGCGCACAAGAATGTGGCTCTTGTGCAGTTTCCCGGTGGTGGGGCCCTTCCCTTGGAAAAAGGAAAGTGTAATGTAAGTCCTGGGGAATGTCCTCTGGGCATTGATCAGGCCATTTTCTGGTTCCCTAGCAAGAAGGTACCAAAGAGTATGGCTGATCCTCTCATTACTCAGGGCGATCTCGCTCACGTGGTAGATGAGCGCTGGGTAACAGCTCTTTCACTTCAGATCCCACCCCCAGTACCCACACTCGCCTCAGCAGAACTGCTATGGGGAATCAGTGAAATATGTGTCAAGATTGCTGGGATAAAATTGATCAGAACTAATTCAAGCAGCAATCAACCCAATGTTCAGATTTCAAATGGTCAAAAAGGGATGAAGATTGATCTATCAGTCAGAATGCCCAACGTTTCAATTTGGTTAACATAATGAGTGAAAAAATCACCCCCCTACTAAAATTGTTGGGGATCATCTCCGATGGGCAGGTAACAGCATTGGACACCATTGACGAGGGTTCAAAGCTCTCTGTTGGAAAATCGGGCGTTGTACCCAATGCTACTCCACTGAAGGAATGAATGGCTTAGCAACCAAGCATGGGCGGTTGGGCGTCCTGAACCCATTCCCAACCAAATGGGCCCACCCCTACATGGGGTGGCCTTGGGGATTCCCACTGCTTGTTGGTCCAAACGCCATCATGCTAACTGTCAGAAACATAGCTAGGCCTCAGTTTGAACATTCGAGGTTGAACTGCCATTGACTCTGCCTACCACTGAATTCTTCGATGTCAGATCCCAGTGAACTAATCCGCTTCATTCCTGAATAATTCGCCGGTTAGGTCAAAACTGAGGGTCCTGATCCTGGCTTGTCACTGCACTAATCGACCATTATCTAATAAGTTGCATTGCACTGAGAAAATTGTTGGTCAATTCTCTTCCTTTTCCTTTGCAATAAAATTTTGCCAAAAGACCAATCAAATTATGCTTGTTGATTTTCTTCTGGCTGCATCCCTGATGGCTTTTCCCTGGTGGTCCGTCAGTCTGTAAACTGGATGGGTTCTACCAGTACTCATGGTCACTATGGCCCCTCACCATCGTCAATTGGATTCAGCGAGTCAGATACTTCTGGCAGTTTACCCCTGCTATCATTATTTCTGACAACAGTATACTGGGATCCTGTGGCCTTAAGTTCATCATCTACAAGCAAGGATCTGCCTCCTTGTCTCTCCAGTCAAAATGACCCCATATACCAGTGAACTTATTAAAGCTATTCTGGTAATTCCGCCTCCTGCAGCAAGACCCCCAGGGTCTGGGGTGGGCTCGATTTGGTTTGTCCTCAGGATCATTCTCACTATTGTTCTACACCAACAATTCGTCATGTTGCAATGCCCAGCTCCATACAACGTCATTCAGTGGCAATACCTCTGGCATTCTGGCTTGCTTTTTGGTTGCTTACGCACCCCAACTGGCAGGCGGGTCTAAACTTCTTCTGCCGTTTCCATGACAAAAATTTATACTCTAAAATTTAGTTATAATTTGACTTATTATTTATTTCAAAAAAACTCGACTTTACAGCTATGTGCAACTGTTGCCAAACTCAGTCCACAATGCAAAAAGTCACTAAAGTCTTTAAAAATTTGGCGCTAAGCCTTAGGGATAGACTACATCACGATAGGCACTCTTAATAGAAACCTAGACATGGAATTTGTGGAGGAAATTCACGCTAGTAAGATCCTTGTGGCCAAGGCCACCAATAGGTACACTGGCAGAAGCCTATAAATGATTACAGTTTACACATCACCAAAGCCTCGCAAAAACTGAAAATTTTTGATATTCTATTGGATGTGTGAGTCAAAGAGGCCATGGTGATAGCACGAGAACTTACCTGTTTGATGAATTTGAGCATAAATGTTCCCAACGTGCGAGTGACTTAGCAGTAAGGCTGATGATATGCTGGAATACCTGATATCTTTAGGGATGTGCATGACAATATACAAAGAGCATGATGACCCTACGAGCCTCATGAAGTGGATCAAGAATTTCAACAGTGAGCCAATGTTTGGTTTCTAGATAGATTATGTTCTGTTTTCATCTGAACTAAAGCTGATGACTTCAAACAGCATGGTTAGCATAAAATTTGAAAGCGACTATATGATAATTAAGTTGCCATCAATCTGGGTGAACACCCAAAGTAGCGTGAGTATCAGATCTCAGTGTCTACTTTAAGGGACACCAAATGGTGGTGTACCATCAAATGGTTTTTAACAAATCATCACCTTCCTGGAACAGCAAACTGGTACAGATCCCCTCAAATGCCGGATGAGTATAAAGTAGAAGCTGAAGCATGATAGCATCAAGTACAAAAAAGCAAAAACTACAAGCAAACCACCAATGTGAAACAGCTAAAGGATTCCCTGGAAACCTTGAGGATCTCGCAGTGGGGTGGAAAAGAATGGTGGAGTGACTATTGGAATACACACAATTGGTAATGAGATCTTTTAAGTAAATGGGACTTCAAGTGCCAATTAAATGCCACCTACTTATATCAAAGCCTAGCCAGGTGATGATAAAAGTGAGCCTGGTGAGCCTCAAGGAAATTTAATCCTGTGCAAATATAAAGCAGGTCAAAACCCTCTCTGGCAAAATGTCCTCTGAACCATATATCACAAGCATGAAATCAAACACTTCTACAGTAACCTTTATGATACTGTAAAACCAGAAGATTGGCAACTAAATTCCTGATTGACCTAGACAAGTTGGCGCTAGTGGAATGCTCAGCCAAAGATAAGTGGAATCTCTTCTGAAATTACTGTTGCTGAAGTTAAACGAGCTTAAAAGAATCACTAAAAAGAAAGGCGCCAGACCCCAACAACATGTGCATGAAATACTAAATGCAATCCATGACCGCATTAAACTGGAACCCACCCATATGTTTATTATTGGCTGCAGACTGGAAGCCAAATTCCTGGGCAAGGAGACCCAGATTATGTTTCTGTACGAGAAGGGATCCATTAAAACCTTTAGAACTGGCGCCCAGTAGCCATTTTAAATGCTAACTATAAATTTCTGACGTGCATCTTATCCAACCACCAGATGACTATAGTGCCAAGAACCCTATACAAGGCCCAACATGGGTTCATAAAGTTACATACGATCTGGGACAGCATCAGGTTAATCCAGAATCTACTGCAGGAAATGCGAGGATCTGAGTTTGGCTAGCTGAAGTTTTTGAACATTAAGAGGGCCTACAACTGGGTAGCATGGCTTTTCCTACACATAGCAAGGTGAGTGATCGTAATCTATGATGCTTTCCTGCCCTGGGTTTCAACCTTATACTCAGGCTTAATGACCAAGATGATTGTTGAAGATAAACTTATGGATGACATTTCAATCAGGCAGGGCCTCTGCCAAAGCAAAACCATGTCACTGATTTTATACAAATTTACCATGAACATCCTGTTGGCAGTAGTAGACACAAAGCTGTGAGAATCATCCACCACAACCAATGGCATATAAAAAACACAGATCTTTTCTAATGACATGGTTTTATGGATCAACTCCAAAATGAACTTCAAGTCGTAATGGATTTTATTGCCTCTACCAATCATTGTCAAACACAAAAATAAACATTAAGAAGACTGCTATAGTAATTATTGGCAGTACCAAGTTCAATCCACCATCCAATATGATCCCTCTCTCCCCCAACCCAGACATTCCACTATTTGGGTATTCTATCTTAATTATAAGGTCAAGAGTAGGAGGAGATAAAGCAAGCGCTGATAACTAGTATGTCAGCCCAAATGTCCTACTTTAATGTGTGCGCCTGAACCTCAAAGGCACGGTCCAAGTTTTGAACATTTTCTCCTGTCACAGCTCTGGCACATCTCCCATGTACTACCAATGAGCCTGACGCTGGAATATAAGGCAAAGACACTAATCTGAACCTTCATATGGCATAAGTCAAAGGTGGCGCCAATTACCCTGGAAACCCTCCTCAAGCACAAGTGTGAAGGGTTATGGGTTTAATAAACTATGAAACCCACGTAATGAGGATATTAATTAAGTCAGTTCTCCGCATGGTACAGAATTAAATGCACTGCATGGACCTCTTGTGACCTTGATGTAAGATTTCTTAAAATTCTATAAGTCTGTACAGAGTTGTTAATTTTATAAATGTGAAGTTCTGGAGACTCTGGGAATATGATGGGTTTGGGCTAGGGATTGGGGTGAAGAAAAACATTTGGCAAGCGAGGAGAGGCAGCAGCCACTCATTTCTAATCTAGGGTATGCCAAAAGTTAAAATCAGGGTGAGAGGTAAGGACTTAGGGGGTTGATCTCTTTTTTTTAGTACTAGATGGTCCCATAGGGGGTTGATCTCTTTTTAGACCTAAAAGGGTGCATGCTCCTGCTCAACTTAACAGCAGGAGCTGATGGCCTTACAATCAAAATGGTCATAAGCAGTGGCTGTGGCAGTGGATAAATTATGAGTATTCTATATAGCTATATAGCACATTTGAGAAGTGTGTTGAGTATTATTATGAATTCATATCATCTAGATGGTTTCTAAACCCATTAAGTATGAAGTACATGTTTATTCAATGGGTTTTAAATATGAATGTATGGTAGAAAAGAAATAAGTTGATCTATTTTATAGTTAGACCATAGTATAAAAGCACTTCTTAAGAAGAATATTCCAAGAACATAAAGGTAAATTAGCTTTCTTAATCTTTAATCAGGAACATAACTTAAAAGGAAAACAATAAAACTAAATTTTTGGTACACTCATAAAAAGCTAAACAATTAAGTAAGAAGCTTTTCAATTAATCAAAGCTTATTCTTTTTATATGTGTTTTGCTGCTTCTATTCACACTCTAAAGTATGATTAATTTACATTTCTTATAATGCTGTTACCTAAATTGGTGCATCTTTCCACACTTTGGCTTTGTTTTTGCAGCCTATAAAATATATGTTTGCCATTGCATCCGTTGTCACAACTAAAAGTTCACAACCCACCCAGTATTACATAGATGACACATATTTGACAAAGTCATATATTCTATTCACATAAATTTCAGTGAAGTTGAGATTATACATGACTAAATATCTTAGTACAAACACTAGTCATTGAAACGTTCAATACAATCTACATAGAATTTAATGCAATTTGATTTTATTTTTATTTAGGTAAAAAGAAAGACATAATAAGCGGAAGTATAGTTCAAGGTATGCATATATATAGCTTTTAGGCTATATAACAACTAGAAAATTTTGATACCAGTGGTCATTGAGGCTATAGTGATAAAAATATTTTCTGTCTTAGTTCTTTACATTTTTTATATATTTAACAAATAAAAGATTTAAATGCTGTATAAGGTATATTGATATCATGATAAACAGTTTTAAGCACTTGACTACTAGAAACTTCAGGTCCCAGGTTCACTTTTATAGATCTATACAAAAAATGAACTTTTTTTCGCTTTTAGCATAGTTAAATCCTGAGGATAACCAAAAATGAATCTTGTATTTGTATATAACATTGAAGTTAGCATAAAGTTTAGGTACGTCAAACCAAATACCCCAATTATGTATCTCACAGGTTCACGCCAATGAGCTACAAGTAATTTTGGTTGTACCAACCATGTGGCTAATCTTAAAAGATAGAGGAAACCAGATATTAGTTTTTAGGTATGTGCGTTTTATCTATGACAAGCAGAGTTACCTGGAGTTGCTTGGGTTTATTTATGAGCTCACACTGACAGCATAAAGGCTGTGCCAGCACTATGCTTGAGCCACTTGGACAAACAGCTTTGCTGTTGCCCTCGTGTATGGTGAGCTGGTTTTCCTAAATTTACCAATATCTACCTAATCTATAATAATCTACTTAAAAACCTAACTGATTTTTGTTTAGTTTTAGTGAGCAATTTGGTGAATTATTCTATAATATTTACCAATTATCATCCACTTGCCAAATATGTTGAAACTATCTTAATCAATCAGTTTCAGGTGAGCAGTTTAGTTATTATTAGTAGATAATATTTGCTAATTCTAACCCACTTAAATAAATAGATTGAACCTATCAGAAAAAATAGTTTTTAGATTCAAAATATTTGCCAGTTCTCACTCAATTGCCTAAATTGATTGACCTTACAGAATTGAAGGTTTCAGATTTCAGTCAATAAATCAGTCAGTCAGTCAGTGAATGTGTTTTATAAGTAAATTGAAATTTAGACCTGTTAATACTGTTTATATAATGTTGATTTTTAGCTTGAAAAAGGCTCGCTGGTGCTTTTTACCTTTTTCTAACAATGTAATTTAGGGGCTTTTTTGTACCACTGATATGAAAATAATAGAAAACTAATAATTACTAAAAAGTTTTAATTTTATAGATTTTATTAGGTGCTGCACAAGGGTAAAAAAAGAACCCACTAAATAAGTCAATAAATATATTTAAAGTGTTATGTCTCAAAGTTTGATCCTTTTATTTCTTGTAACAACCACTTTAGTTACTATGATTTGATTCAAACAGCAAATTTGGATAATCACACACAGGAAAGATGGGCGACTTTACTAGAAAAAATAATACAACATGGGCGAGCGTCACGGCGAGCAGTGCGCTTGATGGTGCAACTAAGGGCAAGAAACGCCCTGGAGGGGGACCAGGAACCCAATCCGTAAAAAAATTGCAAACTCAGACACCATCTGGGTTTATGGTATTTACTGTTAAGCATGCGCAATATATGTACATTCAATTTAACCAACCTTTGTCAAAGGTGGAGCATGGGATCAGACTCTTCCTTGGGGATGAGTCACTGACCCTGTGGGAGAAAACATGTGAGGCACAGCTCTCACTTTTCCCTCACATGGTGTACGTAGCCACCAACAACATGGGCCACAGCTGGATTGATATTGGTTTTGAAACAGCTGATGAAGCCAATGCCGCAGCAAAAATCTGCATGGAAATTGCCCTCCCTGAGGGCAAAAAAAATTGTGCACACCGTGCGCACCAGATGGAACAAAGTGAAATTTTTGTTCATCTCTTTTGACTCGCTCCCCACCAACCTTCCTTGTAAGGTAATTGAGGAGGAGCTCTGCAAAGGTCTCATGGCCCATAAAGAAATTCAACAACTCAAATTACAGAGATTTTGCTTAATGCCTGACCTATTCACGGTCAAAGCTATAGCTGTAATCAACCCCTTCCCAGAAGTGGAAGAGGACTTATCCAGAATTCCCTGAACAGCAGAATTTCACTTCACAGATGGGGGCCAGTTGGCTGCATTCTGAGTTACACCAAAACGCGCACCGCCCATTTGCAACCACTGTGGCTCACTGGGCCACAAGGAACTAGCATGCCCTGTGAAAGAGGGCTTAATAGAAAATGATTTTTGTGAGGAAGCTATGGACAAAATATAATGTTACTTCGCCAAAATGACTGATGGTCACCACCCATTCCGCTGGGGTGAAGATGGACTATACTCCATCGTGGACCTAGTTACAAGTAAACAATGTAAAGTGGCACAAAAAGCCTGCAAGCGAGCAGCAGCCAAAGCGGTGGCACACGCGGAGTCCGCCATAAACCCTGGACAAATTTGGGAGGATATTTCAGATACACACTGAATCAACCAATCAGAACAATATGCCTAGGTCGAAAATTTTCACAGTAACTGGACTGAGTCATAAAGTGACATAAGTCATGCACATAATGAGGAACAATGCAACTGCAATTTCAGCGAAAATGCGGTGCACAATGCAACAAAGTTGAACCTCAAAAATATAAAATCCAATCAACAATCCGCATCAAATCAACATGAGACCTGTGCAGGAAAAGTTGACGCAAATGCAAAAAACTGCAATTCCCTTGTATCATTGGGTCAGATCAAGGGAACCAACAATGGCAGTGAAAGAGTTGGAGTACAGATGTGGAGCATGGCCAAAATGAGCCACAGTTGGGTAGGGCCAGAGGGCCCTCCCAATCACTCCTGAGGTGCCATGGGCACCTCAGTGTCAATAGGGACGCTAAACATTGCGGGAGACAGGGCTCATACATCCCAAGACAAAAAGCTGGCATTCCTGAAAAACCTCTTGTAGACATCTTGGCCATCCAAGAAGCCCACTGTCTACAAGGGGAAGAAGAATCCTGGTCAACTAGGGTCGCATTATCACAATCAGTATGGACGTCTCACTGTGGGGTGATCATCCAAAACAACAATAAATTTAAAATTACAAACTCATCATCACACTTGCACGGTCAAGTCCTGGTAGCAACAATCACATGCCAAGAGGAAACAATCTCAATAGCATGCATTTATGCACCGTGCACTGCAACTGAGAGAAAACAATTTTTTGAAAACATTTCCACTCTCACCTTCTCACCAGATACCATTATGTTAAGCGATTTCAACTGCTGGGATAACCCCAATACAGATTGATAGCCTAATCCCAGGGGATACCCACCTGGACACATTAGTTATTGCACAATGATCACATCTCTTGGCTTACAAGATGCTCTTCCCCCCAATTCACCACTCCTTCCCCACATGACGTGGCCTAACATATGCGAGGGAGTGCTCATATTGATGAGTCACATTGACCACATCCTTGTCCCACAATCCCACCGCTCAAGAATCTCCAAATTTATAACAAAAAAGATCAATTTTTCTGACCACCGATTAGTTATGGTGCAGTTAGCGCCAACCCAATCCCACACACAGGTGTCGCCTTAAAGAAAGCTTCTCCCAGAAAATATAAAATTGCCTGAGATATCTGACTGGGTCAAAAACAAGTGTACGAACCCAGAATTCACAGCCCCATTCACTTTGGATCCAATTGGAACATGGGAAAATTTCAAAAAGGATTTAATTAACAAAACCCAACATATTGAATCATGCAAGTACACCGCGGACACAGCCACAATCAAGCGTACCTTGGCAGAACTAGACCACTTGGAAATAAATACTCCAAGATCTGGCTATAGCCCTAACTGGGGACACAAATGGGCAGAAATTTCAGTCTGACTTAACAGTCTCATCTTCGAACACCAACACAGAATCAAAGTATTAAACAAAGGTAAGTTCATAAAGGAAGGCGAAACCTGTTCAACATATTTTTTCCGCCAATTCCACACCCGCGGAAACCAGCCCACGTGCACACAGGTCCACAAGACCAACGGCACCATGGCAACTGACCCTGAGGAGGTCAAGGCGGAAGTACACCACTATTACACTGAATTATATTGCAATACACTGATAGACCCACAAAAAATTAAAGAATTTATTTAAACTGCCGAGATACAAAGTACACCACTGAATTATAATATACTATCCCTTATTACATGGGAGAAGCTTTGGGAGACAATTCGCGGTGCACCACGTAGGAAATGCCCAGGGCCTGATGGGATACCCTACGAATTTTACAAATAATATCTTCAACAAATCGCCCCCTTCTATTGGCGTCTATGAACCAGAGCTTGTTGGAAACACGCCTATTACCAGGAGGCCATGAATCCTACGTTATAACCTTGTATAAAAAGGGTGACAAGTTGGACCTGGCCAACTGGTGCCCAATTGCACTCTCCAATACTGACACAAAATTCTAACAAAAATTTTAGCAGCCAGATTAGGTGCAATTGCATCTGACGTCCTATCACCCAACCAGTTTGGGTTTATACCAGGGCGTTCAATCTGGAACAACATTCACCCTGTTGCAAATATTTGCCAATCCAAAGCAACTGGTGCCCTGGTCTTCTTGGATCAGGAAAAGGCGTATGACCGCGTTAGCTGGCCATACCTAAAAGAATGTCTACATGCCTTCAAACTCCCACCAAGATTCACAATTTGGGCGATGCTCCTAACAGAATCTGCAACCATGGCTGTATGCGGCCCTGGATTCTTAACAAATAAGATTAAACCACACAGAGGGCTCAAACAAGGGGACCCCCTCAGCCCACTGCTATACAATATCAGCTTTAACCCACTCCTCTGAGTAACTGACTCACGTCTCATGGGGATAACCGCACAAGGACAGCCAACAGTCAAGATACTGGCCTTTGCGGATGACTGCATAGCAGGTATAGCAAACAATGTTGATGCCCGACAGCTGGAACGCACTCTAGAGGAATACTCCAAGGTGAGCAATGCATCTCTCAACAAAAGAAAGACAGAAATCATCCTCTTAGGCAAATACACAAACAATTGGGCCACAACATCAGAACCTCATACCAACACACGAAGAAAAACCCAATCATTTTACCCTTTGCAACACCTCCCACCACCACTCCTGTCCGACACCTTGGAATCTGGCTAGAATCAGGGGGGATATGCTAATGAGACAATGGAAAGTAACCTGTTACAACGGGTATCCAAACGTGTCGCCTCCCTCAAGGGAAGAACCCCAGGACTAACAGGACGAGTTACAGTTGCTAATTCGCTCATCCTCCCAATACTGTGGTACCAGGCCCACGCAATCGCCTTCTCACCTACCTTTATAACCTCAATTTGCGCGCTTATCCAGGGCTAGCTGTGGCCTAGCTCTCACCCTCCTATATGGATGAAAACTCTATTTGGCCCACGCTCAAGCGGAGGCATGGGACTAATAGATTTTGAGAGCCATGCCAATCACATCCTAGGTACATGGATAAAGGAAGTCCTTGCTCCAGACCTCCTGCAACAACATTGGTCCAGAGCAGCAAGGACTAACTTTGCAAAGGCGCTCAAATTAACAAACCCACATAGTCCACCCAGACTACTTATATACCTTGTCAAGCACCCTACTGCAACGGGACCGCATGGAACCTCCCCTCATTTCAAACATATCCTCCGAACTATCCGCCATATGGGATGGACCATAGAGAACATGGGTACTATACAGGGAAGGGGAAGACCCAGACCCCAATTCAAATTAAGAAACCCAGAAAACCACCCCCAGAAAGATATGCTCTCAACAACCCCAAACATAGCTAGGATAGAATACCTAGATATGTTGGACATTCCTTATGATTTAACCACACAGAAGGCAATGTGGAAAATGACTCACCACCCACTCCTACAGCCGAGGATAAGAGCAAACGCTTGGCGCTGTCTGAGAAGGACTTATAGGACAGCAGACCGTTCCAACTCCCTCCACAAAACATGTGCAGTATGTGGAGGGGAGGGATCCCTACATCACCGCCTAGAAACATGCCCCCCAACAAAGCTATATGGCAGGAAGTCGCACGCCTGCTCAAGATCCAAAACGAACAGGAATTCTCGATATCAAAGAGCATCTTTGCGCACCAGATCGAGTCACCAATCCCATCCACACTCCATTCCCTAATAATACCCATTGCAATGTGGACAATACACACAATTACATTAGATGCGTTCAAGGGCACGGTCCCAACCATTCATGGTTATTAACAGATTCCATGTCCACTTACTAGAGCACTTCCAAGCCCAGCACTATGTATATATGAGACCAAGGCAAAAAGCGCTCATAGAATCATAGTTCCCACTCTGGTTCTTCCACACAGACCCTTTCCTTCACACCTGCTCCATATCAGGGGAAACCCTCTCAGAGTAGCGCACCATCCCCCCCATACCTGGCAGTCCCGCTGGCAACAGGGGTAACTTGAGTACCCTGGGGTGCCCAATTTTTATTTGTTGGTTATTCTCTTAGTTTCACATATATTTGGTAATGTCTGTCCCCTGGTTGGCTTACCTCGGTTAAATAAAAAAAGTCTCAAAGTTCGAATTGCTTAGTAAAGTCCAAATTATGTAGTATGAGCCATCAACCTATCAGATTTCTTGAACTCGCCTCATTTAAGCGGAATGGCCTATCGAGGGCCAATAGCAGAAAGGACTAGACCATTAGGTAATGTTTTTATGATTTTGACCCAATCAAAGGGCTGAAAATGTTTTTTCACTTGGTTGGATCCCTTCTGACCCTATACAAGGGGACTGTTTCCATGGTGTAAGCTGTACTAAACTAGACGAGGCTGAGGGAGGAGCCTCAAATGAACTATTCAAGTTTGGCTGACAGTTTGGTGCAATCCAAATGCCAGAACTTGATTTGTTTGCCTGATCATTATTAGAATTGTTACCCCAATTTGTGGGGTTCCATCAGGAATTGACCAGGGTTTTTTGGCTGATATTCGTATTATTTTCTTCTGAACCACACTTATCAATATATTGGACTTGTAATTACCTGACATTACCCCCTTCAAGAGTGGTATATGGAGAATAAGGGCATAAAAACTGGCCATGGACTCAGTTTATGGTGACTCCAGAAGTGAGGGATTTGATAGAGGACTCATCCTCTCACTTGTATGTGACTGAAAATGGCCCTTCCCAGATAGAACTGAGCTTCTCACTTCTAGGAGTGATGCGGCTGTGATAATACAATACCAAGTCAGCTACTTGGAAGGAAGGGCGAGGGACACGGAGCTCATTAGCTGCTTCACCTTCTTTTTTGAGCATCTTGGTAAAGTTAGTCATAGCTTCCACTTGTAGTTGGATGATGTTCTGGGCCAACTTTTTCATGGCTTTCTCTGGGTCAGTTCTGTCAGAGAAAATTATTTTTCTAGTAGAGCTGGTACCCCAGGTTCTTGACTATACAACACATGGAAAGGGGACATCTTTAGGATGCGATGGTAACTAAATTGGTAGGCCATGAGGGCACTGAGTAAGTAAAAATCCCATTAGAGAGGGTCTGAATTGGCCATTTTGAGGAGTATTGAGACCAGGGTTCCATTAACTCTTTCTACAGCATCATTTGTGGATGAGTTATAAGGGGCGAGAAGAGCTGTTGTGCTCCCATAAAGGTGGCAAAGAGCTTCACCACTCAAGAGATAATTTTTTTCCATTATCTCATAGGAGGGCCTGAGGCACCTATGCTGGGTGAATATGTATTGGTGTAAGAAGGTGGCTGTGGCTTAAGCCGTCTGAGCGGGGAGAACTACAGCTTCAATCCATTTGGTGAAATTATCAATACCAACTATGATATAGCAATAGTGTAAGTTCAGGGAAACGTCCCCTTTGTATGGATCTGGAGATTTTCCTATTTCTGAATAAGAAGGGTCTGAAGAGGGCGGCTGTACCCCTCGTCACCCAGGGCGACCTCGCCCACGTGGTAGATGAGCATTGAGTAACAGCACTCCCTCTAAAGATTCCTCCTCTGGTACCCACACTCACCTCTGCTGAACTTATCTGCTGAATTGAGGAATTTGCGCTATTACCAAATCAAAGACAAAAGGTTTAAAACCAACGGGAATAAAGCCTGACTATCAGAAAGCCAAAAGTCAAGAAGGGTCAAGTATCAAATTATTGACCAGAATTGCCAACAGTTTTAACTCAGCTAGCAGTATGATCGCTGATGCCAAATACCCTCGAAATTGTCAGTGATGATCCCTGATGAGCAGATGGTACCTTTGGGGACTATTGCAGATAATTTGAAACCCTATCTAATGAATCAGGATTTGCAGTTGACATAACTCATTTGGTCAAACAAACGCCCCAGCGACTGGGCACAGGTGGGTTGGGCATCCTGAACACATTTCTAACCAATTGGGACCGCCTCTAAGTGGGGTGGCCCTGGGGAATTCCCATTACTCATTGGGCCAGATGCCATCACGCCAACCAACAAAAACACAGTTGAGCCTCAGTCCAGGCGTTTGCGACCAAACTAATAGTGACTCAGCCTGCTGCTGAATCCTTTGCTGTTGATTCTAATTAAAATTTTTTTACCCTCTCCCCCAAAAATTATCCAGTTTAGGTCAAATTTGAGGGCCCTGATCCTGCTTGGACCCACTACCAGATTGAACACTATTTAATCAGCTGCATCACACTGAGGAACTTATTAGTCATTCTCTTTATATTTAATTTCCAAGAAAAATCCTGCTAGTACCCAAATTTTTTATTTTACTTGAATTCTTCTTGCCTCCAGCATGGCCTGCCCACCATCTTCTTCCCCCCCCCCGATTTCCCTGAATCTCCCTGCAGTGACATCTCAAAACTATTCGATGATGCTGAAATCGCTGTTATGAATGTTGCAACGCTTGCTTCATTCAACCCCTCAGCTAAAATCACCCGCCACAGTATCACCCTTTTCACTCAACTTCCTGAAGCCCGCAAAGAAGCTGAAGTTCTCCTCGCAGCTTTTGTTGAAACACTTTCCCAACATTATCTTGATGCAGAAGTGGAAAACTCCTACTACGCTGACCTCAGCCCCCACTATGCAGATGCCCCAACGCCCTGGCTCTCTGCTCTGATCCGGTACTGTAACCAACACCCCTTGATCGAGGTGGGTCTTTCTGAAAACCAACCCCCCGACCCCTCCTCACCCTCTGCCATGGTGGGTTAAGCAGTTTCTGCTTCCCACCTGGTTAGAAGTTTGTTTTGTCGTTTTGAGTGTTGTGATTGGTACTGTCCATCCCCTGGTCAGCGTACCTTGAATAAATTGAATTGAATTCTTCTTGCCAAAGTCCCAATGGCACTAACCTGGTGGCCTGTCAATCCCTACACCAGATGGGAATTACCAGTTTTGATGATTACAATTACTCCCACCATAGTCAACTGGATCTGACGCACAAGAAACTTCTGGGAATTTTACCCCATTATTGAAGCTATCCGTTATCAAGATATCAGAATTCTGTGGCCTTATATATCTCACTTTCAAGTAAGGATCCACCCCTTGTTTCTACATTAGTGATGAACTCTTCCACCAGCAACCCCAAAATAGTAAACCTAGTAGTACAATCTCCTGCAGCAAGACCCATAGTGTCTGGGGTTGTTTCTATTTGGTTCATTATCAGGTTTCTTTTCACACTCGTTCTACATCAATGAGTCATTGTTACCTAATTTGCAGCTCCATACAACGTCATATGAGCGGCAACGCCACTGACATTCTGGCTTGCTTTTTGAGTGCTTACGCATCATGACTTGAAGGCCGGTCTAAACTTCTTCTGCCGTTTTTTTGACAGATTGCCACCTGTGGTCTGAGGGAGAGGACCTACAACATCCAAACTTATGGTGTTGAAGGGTTGTTGAGGCGTTATAGGTTGATACTGATATTAGGCTTTAAGCTAAATTGTTTTTTACAGGTCAGACATGCATCCAAGACTTCAGTTATGGTTTACTTGATGCCCTCCCAGTAGTACCACTCTTTCACCCACTCATATGTTTTTGTACTCCACCATGCCCCATGAAAATGTGAGACTCCAAGACGACAGGAACTCGCTCTGATGTCCGGAGATAGGACAACCAAACTACTCCTACTTTTTTATATAAATTCCCATTTTCCACCTTGGTGTTGCGGGAGTGTTGAGCTAACATCTTTTGTACAGGTTCATCTTCATCCGCCCTAGCACCAGGAGTTAGGAGGAGATCTTGTAGCCTCTAAGCTTCACTATTGTCTAAGTGAAGAATGGGCAGCTGTGTTTACCCATCTACATTCATATGGCGTGTTTCTGCCAAATGTTCAATAGTCATATCATAATGATGGAGCTTCAGAGTCCAGCGAGGCAACCTCTTCATGGAGTCCTTCATATTCTGCAACCACTTTAGAGAAGCGTGTTCTTTGATCACTTTGAAGGGATTTTTCATATAGGAATGGGCTGTAGTTTGACAGCGATCAGGAGAGCCAAGCACTCCTCTGTGACGATGTAGTTACGCTCAGCTTTTGAAAGCATTTTGCTCAAGTAAGACATGGGATGATCGACTCCATTCTCATCCAATTGAGCCAATATAGCTCCAACAGCGTAGTCAGAAGCATCTGTGAACAACATAAAGGTTTGCTGTAGTCAGTGTGGCAGAGTATCTGCCTTATTTGCAATAGCTCCTTCAGAGTCTCAAATGCGGCCTTTTGTTCAGCACCCCAAAGGAAGGGGCGTTCTTATCCAGGATACGGACAAGGGGATCACTGAGTTGGGCGAATTTTGGGATAAATTGATTGTAGTACCCCATCATGCCCAAGAAAACCTGGATGTCAAGAAGGGTTTTGGGTGCATGCATCTTGGATATTACTTCGACTTTATCTTGTAGTGGCTGTATTCCATCTTATGAGATAGCGTGTCCAAAGAAATCTAGCTTCCTCTGGAAAAATGTGCATCTAGAGGTCTTTAGTTTGATATTAGATGCCCTCAATCATTGAAACACCTCCTTTAGATGTGCGAGGTGTTCATTGAAAGCCTTGGAGAAAACTGTGATGTCATCAAGATAGAAAATCACATAACTCAGTTTGAGATCCTGGAGAATGTGATCCATTGCCCGTTGGAAAGTGGCGAGCGCGTTACACAACCCTTGTGGTAGTTGGGTAGGTTGGAAGAGACCCTCACTGCAAATAAGAGCACATTTCTCCTGATCTTGTGGAGAAAGTTTCATTTGCCAATAACTGCTAGCCAGGTCCATGGTTGAAAAGAACTTGGACCCAGAGAGTTGGGCCAGAGCGTCATCAATTCAAGGTTAGGGTAACTATTCTTCTTGGTGAGGTTGTTTAATTTGCGGTAGTCCATCACTACCCAATGACCTCCATTTTTCTTCTTTATTAATAAGATCAGGGGCGACAAAGTGCTTTTTGATGGCACCAGCAATCCAGCATCCAGTAGCTGTTTGAGCTCGGTCTAAATCTGTAGCTTTTCAACTTTTGATATGAGGTAGGGCTTTGAGCAAATGGGTTTAGCATCCCCAACATCAATAGTATGCGTCCACCCCTTCATGTGCCCATAGTCATCGTCAGATTTGGAGAAAATGTCACTGTAAGCCTCGAGTAGGGTGTGGACTTTATCCAGCTCAGCTGGGGTTAGTTCATTGGAGATATGAACAGTAGGCAATGTACATAATGATTGCTTTACGGGTAAACCCATATCAGCCATAGACCCAATACAGTGGACTTTCTTGATGTCCTCAATGGGTATCAGCAGGCCTCTTCCGATCTATTGATTTTTTTACCACCATATCCTTCTTGGTGAGAATACCTAGTAGGAGATTAATAGGCCGATGATAGGCAGGGTCTAACACTCCTGAAAAAACTCTGGGCTCTAAAGGACTAACTCCATCAATGCTAATGAGGTGCAGTGGGCAGTTGTGTGGGATTTGTATGTTAGTCTTCATGTCAACTACCCTTTGTTCCCCAGCCTTAATGACCACCTCTTCAGAAGCATAGAAATGGATACCCTCCAGGGCGTCCACTTATGGAGGCAACATTTTTATATGTCTGCCTGCCGTGGTGTAATGCAGGGATAAAGGGGAGGAGGGATACTAAACTGTGCAGATATAATCCTTTTTATTGAGCTCATCATTAGACAGAATCAGAGGAACCTCATAGTTAAGCAGGGAGATATAGCCCTGCTTCAAATTAATAGACACCTTCATATTTGAGCATAATTGGGTTCCAATGAGTAAATCGTAGGTATTATTGGGCAAAGCCACTGCTGGAGCTGATAAGAAAAGCTTCTAAAAATGAATGGGCAGGGAAGAGTACGCCCCAATGGCGCAGGTGTTGTTTGGGACCACAGTTTTGTATTCTTGGGCGTAGTCAAGGTCAGAGCCAGCTTAATTTTCTTAATGAGCTTAGTTGACACAACGTTCACTGGGGACCCAGTGTTAAGGATAGCTTTAACCCACACTCCATTAACGATGACCTCCACTTTAGTTAAAGTACCACCCAAGGTGGGGGGAAGAGCGAGGACCTCTTTTAGATGGAAAGTGGAGGCAAATCGTTTAAAGTTTCAAGGTATTTCTCCTGAATAGTCTGCAGGGTATGAACACACTGGGTGAAACGGATCATCATGGCAATGAGCTGGTCAGTGTCACTTGCAGTGTCAATAATCTTGGGACCCCTCGACACTTGCCAAAGATAGGTTTGACGAGGAATCTTAGCCCAATCACTCTCTCTGGGTTCAATCAATCAGGTACCTCCACTTCACTTGGGGCTCCTAGAACATAATGACCAACATGTTCATCACCCCCTTCAGACTCGTCGTCAGAGGGGTTATCAATGCAGGTTAGGGAGCCCATAGGAGATGAGGTAGGTTCATGTAATGGACGGAAAAGCTTCAGTTCTGACTGCCATATAATTGAACAATACTTCAGTGCACCGACAGTCAACCAAAGCAGCCTAACCGAGTAGGGAAAAGTTTGGGGACCAACAAGCAGCCAAACATACACCTACTATTGGTTGGTTATGACAAATCCTCTGAGGGGATTGGTACAAAACCAACCTACATGAAAAACTCCTCGACGAGGGAAAAGATCAACAGGTAAGTGAGGTATGCAAACCCAAAACAACCTTTATTTTATTCTGGATTATAAAACAATCCACCAACCAGAGCTCATCTGGGGAGCAACCGACAATGCTCCCAGGAAAGGGACATGCTAGGGTGAAAATTATGAAGTGAACTTCAAAATGGGCAGGCGCGCCTTATAAAGGCAGCGCTTTGGGGCCTCACCCAAGATATTGATTAGGCTCACACAAGCCTAATCTACAACTCAGGTGAGGCACAACCCAACGCCCAAAGCGACCAAACCATAAAATCTTTTTTTAAACGATCTGACTCAGATTTGGAAAAACCTAATCCAAGTCAGAATGTACTGAATGGGATAAAACGTCTGTTACAGTTCAGGACTTCCCTTATGGGATGATAGGTTCTGGGGTTGCTCCTCCACCTTATTAACTTTTGGGTGAGGCTTTAGAATTGTCACAGCTCGATTTTCAACCTTCAAAATAGGGGGTTTGTGCTGCCTCATAAAGATGGTTTCATATTAGAGTTATCTGAATGATAGGCTGAGAGTAGCGCCGTGGAGGTGGATGCTTTAACTTCAACCACTTTGGGTCGTTCAGTAGCTGTGTGCTTCTGTGAAACAGGCAATTTAGCCTTTGTGACCTGGTCATTTAACCCATTGTTAGTGAAAGCAATTGGGACCTGGGAAAAGGGTTTAGGACTTGGAGACGGCTTTGGAACCATTTGGGAAGGCCGCTTTAAAGAAAAACATGGGCAAGGCAAAGGGACTTCTGCTTTCACCAACTGAGTGTTTTGAACTGAAGACAAAGGGGAGCACTGCCCCATCACAGACATTACCATCTGACTATCTGTATGGGAAGAAGAATAATTTTGTGATGGCAATTTGTAGGAGCAGGTTTCCAGAGGGAAACAGTCATAATAGATGCCAAATTGATTGGCGTAGATTCTTGGCTCAAAGATCCTTGTGTAGGGTCAAGCTCATAGATATCTGCAACTGCTAATAAGGCCTCCTTGATAACTTGTACAGTTTTGAAAGTGCGCTTTATGGAAGAGAGATGCATCGCCAAGGAGGGATGAGATGCCAAGCCAGCCAAGATAGCTGCAATAGCATCGTTGAGAGGGAGCATTTGGGAAATCAACAGAGGTTGTGCTTTATTATAGAAGCGCTCAACAAAAGAGGTGAACGATTCTCCCTTTTGCAGACTAAGGCAAATAAAAGCCTGTTTTTGTCGCTGCAAACTTTGTTTGGTACCAAATTCTTCAAGAAGCGCTTGCTTAACCTCTGCCCAATTGCTGAAGTTGACCATGGTGGATACCATTCTTTCTTGAGTTATTTGATTCAAGCAGGGAAGAATGTACTGGATTTTTGCTGGTCAGTTGTTCCTTTTACCGAAGATTCATAAACATAAAGGAAGGAGGAAATACTGACTTCACCAGATGTGAACTTGTCTCAAAGAGAGGTTTTTATAACAGGACGTTGCAATGAGTGCTGATCAAGCCTTTTAAGGGCAGACAAAGTACTGGCTATCTGTTGTTCCATAATAGCTAGCTTAGGGTTAGTATCAGAAAAAAGGCTAGAAGGGTTACCACCCCCAACAGACTCCAAAATTTTGAACGTTTTTCTGGTGTACAGATCCCTCAGTAGTGAGCACCACTTGTTGGATTTTTGGATTGGAAAAGGCTCGCTGATGCTTTTTACCTTGAATTCAGCAGTGTAATTTAGAGGTTTTTCATACTAATGATATGAAATTAATAAAAAACTAATAAATACTAAAAAGTTTTAATTCTATAGATTTTATTAGGCACCGTGCAATGGTAAAAAAGAAAACCCATTTAATAAGTCAATTTTAATATTTAAAACATCAAGGCTCAAAGCTTGGATAGCTTAGTAAAGTCCAAATTAGGTAATATGAGCCATCAACCTATCAGATTTATCAAACTCACCTCGTTTGGGCAGAACGGCTGATTGAGGGTTTGGAGAAGGAAGGA
The DNA here is from genome assembly GCA_022478985.1 of Massospora cicadina. Lineage (NCBI taxonomy): Eukaryota > Fungi > Entomophthoromycota > Entomophthoromycetes > Entomophthorales > Entomophthoraceae > Massospora > Massospora cicadina. Next base: position 50,241 of record JAKSZP010011978.1, read on the forward strand.
CTAGTCCATTAGGTAATGTTTTATGAATTTGACCCAATCAATGGGCTGGAAACTTTTACTTGGTTGGACCACTTCCAACCCTATAAAAGGGGCTGGTTCCGTGGTGTAACCTGTACTAAATAGATGAGGCTGTGGGAGGATCCTCCAATGAACTTTTTGAATTTGGTCAACGGTTTAATGCAATCTAACTGCCCAAACATTGATATGTTTGCCCAATCATTATTAGAAGTGTTACTCCGATTTATGGGGTTCCACCAGGAATTGACCAGGGTCTTTTGGTCAATTTTTGTATTATCTTCCTCTGAATCACTCTTATCAATATATCAGAATTGTAACTGTCCGGTATATAATACTGGTTTATATGATGAGCATTGTCAAAAGATAAATGTATGATGTATGCAGTGCTTAAATTAATTACCTTCCAGCACTAAAATCTAGATGTTTATCTTGTTATAGGATAATCTAATTTAAAAACAAACTGCTGAATGTCTACAGGGTTTAATTATGAAGCCAATAAGTACAAAACAAAACTGTAGAATCACTTGTTTTGTTTTTTAATTATGCTAATCCTTCTTACTTCTCAAGCCCTTGCTTTACTAGCAGTATTTTACAAAACCTTAGAATATAAAACTAAGTTTTAGGTGTATAAAGCCTATAGTACACATCTAATCTTTCTTGACAATTTTGAAAGCTGGGTCAAGCTTTGTTAAACTTGGTTTTGTGGTTTGATCTCTTTTACAATACATTAACCTTTTTTACAATACATCCTTCTTTAATTATAAAGATGATTGCAATGTAGTGGTCATGTAAAGTATTGAATGGTACATAACTTCAGACAAAAAGAATTGATTTAAATTTTCAGGGCTTCCATCATAGTCTGATGCTCTTTGCAATGTCGCATTTTTTATGGGACATAGACCATATTACAGATAATATAAGACCCAGAACCACTTGGGTTACTTAAATCTATTGTCCTCATAGTTTGTTCTCCATAAATTTTTAGAAACAAAATGAGTGTTTTTCTAGATTATGGCTCTTATCCCATATTTGGGATGTTTAACTATTATATCTACTTTAAATTTCATAAATTGCAAATTAATTATAAACATTATTCATTACCCATACAATCTTGTATGTTACTAATGCTATTGGTCACAATTATTTAATCTTATTGACAGCTTATAGCCTTTACATTATAAAAACTAATCTTATGGTCAAAATTTTTGCCTATTATGCATCATCTATTAATCTGTTTTTTGTTTAACCAAATCTTGTTTCAGGTCTGCCTTTATTGTGATTTTACTTTTTAGTTTATTGAGTATCTCTCTCTGCACATTAGCACCATAAATTAATAGCTCCTAGTCAGTGGGTCCTGACCATGATAGACATAGAGCGGTGACATGCCTGTAGAGGCGTAGTATCTATTATAAGCGAATTGTGCTCACTCAATTAAATAAACCCAGTAAATGTTGGTTTTAACATAACAGCGCAGGTGTTTCTCAAAACTTGGTTAACCCATTAGGTTCAACCAACTTATTGAGGTTGATACGCTGATAAATGAATAACATGTAAACTTAAATTTGCTAATGATTGTACCCAGAGTTTTGATGTAAATTAAGGTCCTTTATTTAAAAGATAAATCTGTTTTTCCACGTCAAGAAAAATCCTTGTTAAGGTGATTTGAAAAGACTCTTTGGTAGTAAGAAGTCTAATAATAGATGAATTGATTTTTTAATTCTATTGGAACCACTATAATTCTATCCTTGCCTTATAATCTAGGCAAAATTTTTAAAAGCACCGTTTTGTATGACCATATGCCTTCTGTCAGTTGCAAGAGGTTAAACTTTCCCAGTGGCAATCTTTTGTAAGGTTTGGTGCATGCACAAAGTAAACATCATTCAATGTACTTTCTCATCAACATTTATATAACAAGCCAGGAACAATAATGATAAGCTAATTATAATTTTTTATTGCTCCCAGATGACCTGCAAGGGGATGACCATGGTAGACTTGTGTTATATTGGCGAAGATATGGAACTATTATAAATTTTACTACTTCATGGTAGATTATTCCTACTTAACCATATAATTTTTATGTCACTCATTAATGTCTCCATTCACAATTCTGTTCAATAGTTGTTTCAAATTTAACATGCTGATGTTCTGCTTAAGTTGTTTTTTTCAAGACTTTACTCCTTTACAAGGGCAAACAAGTATGAGGTAACATGGTAGCAGTTCTACACTTATCAAGCTTTAAATATATATATTCATGCCAAGTGTCCTATTTTAATCAGTATGGAATGGTATTCTCAATCCTAGGGCGATAATAAGAAATAAAATTAAGAGCTAATTCTAGGGGTCATAATGCCTATATTCGATTCACTTTATTAAAATTTTTTATAAATCCAAGTACTCAGTGATCAATGCGGATAACAAACAGTTGACGTGCATAAAGTAAAGTCGTTTCTGGTACCACAAATTTTCACAATTTTTAAAAAGTTTTTTTTCATTGAGTTATAGTTAATTTATACAAGTAGATTTAATTTTGGATCAAATTTTCTGCTGGATGTTTAATCTTATTTATTACTTTCCTAAAAAACTTCGCCAACCTTAAATGTAGAAGCATCTAATCGAAAGATATAAGGTTTCTAAGTTAGGGTGTGTTAGGACACAGGATATGAAAGATAAGTCCCATAAATTAGGTAAGACTCTCATTGTTAGAACCCAAACTGAGACTTTCTAATTCCAATTAGATTACAGGAAAGTTCACAAAGACTTCTTTCTTTAGGTAATCATCTGTATAAAGACTAAGTCGTTCTAAGATCCTGTTTTGTTATCCAAAAAATTACTTTACTAGGCATTTGTTCTCACCAAATATTATAATCCTTTGGGAACTTTCTAAACTTAAAGGATATATAGTTTTTTTTATATAGTTAAAGCATATTGCACTTAAGATTGCTTGTTTTAATCTATAATTATTAGATATATTTTCTGAATCTCATTCCTAGCTGTTTATCCCTAAAATATAGCTTATTAGATGCATTAAAGTACTTGATATCCACAGATACAGAGTTGTAATTCAAATCTGGCCCCACAATTAATGGCGCCTGACAAAAATTAGTGCTCTCTGATAGGCTTTCCAAGTTATAATTTTTGAAAACGTCAATTGTTAATGGACAGTATTCTAGTCAAGATAACTCTTCTTCCAATAAGAAAATATTATGGCCTAAATGATTGTGCAACCTAAGTTGAAATGTTGGCTTTTTTCTAGCTAACTTAGAATCTTATGAAACAAGCTTTAATAATATTACTGCTGTTTATATCACATAGTAGATAAGAGCGGCTGATTTATTAACTATTGTCAGATGTATGCTAAAATGGTATTTTCAATCTGGATGACTGATCCAGCTGAACAAATGGTTCTACTGTTCCTCATTCGTGAGAGACTTATACCATTTCTCTAGTTTATATGCTACTGAGCTCAGTCTCTAGGTTGATCAAAATTTATTTATTTTTTTTTAGTACTAGATGGTCCCAACCCAAGGGGGATTAGGTTGATCAAAATTTAGCTTTTTATAAATCCCAATATATACTATCAAAAAAATCATGGGACTTAATCAACAAGAGATACTAAATTAATTCTGACTCTTGTGAAAACTCAACTAAAAGTATGTTAGATTTCTGTAACATAAGCTCTTCCTTTTTAGAGAGAATATAGATCTTAAATAATGAAGACTATAAAATGAGACTTGGCAACAAGTGGCACAGTTTGATCCTGAAATAACTGTCTTCATAGATGACCAATTGAAATCTCATCTTAACGAAGTTATCTCAAAAAATCGTTTCAGCTACAAACCTCATGTACAAAGATTATCTATATTAGTTTACTTGGAACTAATGAAGATTGCAACTAGATAAAGCTTTGTAGCACCTATAAAATTGATTAGCTTTTCTAGAATCCAAAGAATCTTCTCCAGGACCTTATAAGACTCTTGGGACCTAAAACCTTATTGGGCCACCAGAGACACCAGAATATCATGGTAAGTCTTGATCTTCTGGACCTATTGAAAAGGGGACCTCCAAGGCCCTGGGATCCCAGGGCCCCATTGGGCCACCAAGACCCTCCAGACCTTTAGGAAATACTGGGCTATCAAGACTCTCCAGACTTTGAGAACAACTCGACTAATCAGCTTTCAAGGACCTATGTTCCCCTGCATTTCAGGATCTTCCAGCTCCAGTGATGTCAGAGAATATAAATCCAAATAATGTATCACCTATCAAAGCTTTTGTATATAAGACCTTGACTTGAAGCAGTGGACGTGAATTTGAAGTTGATACAGCTGAAATCATATATCTCTCATTTGCTTTAGGAGCTTAAGGCAAAGAGATTTATAATATGAAGATAATTACGCGCACTTTACCAAAAACCATCTGGACAAAGTGGAGGAACAGATGGCTGCTATCAAATAACAGACCAAAAGATAGTAAAGACCAAACTTGTAATGCAAATTAAAGTTAAGAGACCAATAAGAAAAGAAAAAATCGAAAAGGAACAATTGACTAAAAGACTTTTGTAGCAGTAATGTTAGATTGATGTATCACCTCTAGAACGATATTACCAATAATGCGATCATATTAATTAAGCCATATCTTAATTATATCAAGACTGAATCCTCTGATCCCATTTTCGCTAACAACCCAGAGTTCAATGTTATATTGGACCAAATATCCTTACTGCATTTAAACTACTTTAAAGGAAAATTAAATAATGAGGAAGAGTATCATTACTTTCAATACATGCACAAAAGTGCAATGGAAGAGAATACTGGTAGGCAAAAAGTGAAGCACATTACAACCAGTCTTTGCCATATTGCATAGTAATTAATGGTCCCATCTTATGGGCAGAGTCAGCTCATCGGCCTTTGCTCGCTTAACTTGGGTAGCTGAGTTGCTTTCATGGGTTTTGTTGAGCGAAGATTAAAAACTAGGTGACCTTCTGAAGGGCGTAATAATTCTCTCTGAGTAACACCTCTTCTGATGCTACCCGCTGTAACATCAATTGCTAGTAGGAACTGCTTATCTCACTTTTTGTGGTAATCTTGCTGACATTTTATACACAACTCTGGTAAATTGGTCTCTGGCACAAGGTACAACGGAATCCTTGACCAACCTCTTCCTTGACATTATCAGCAACCATAGTATCCTTCCTCGTGAATGTCCTGTTTTTTGGGTCCTGTAACGATCAGATTATCTCAATAATTGCTTTTTGACTTGGATTCAGATTTTGCAAATACTGAGTCAAATTATATAAAAAGATTTTATGCATTGGTTGATTTAGGCGCTGGGTTGTGCCTCACCTGGGCCATTCTTTAGGCTTGCAAGAGCCTAATTAATGGTTTAGGTGAGGACCCCTAAGAGGCAACTATAAAGGGTTGCACCTGCAAGTTCTGAAGTTCACTTCAGAATTATTTCCCTTGAGTTTTCCCCTCTCCTGATGAGCGAGTTCAGATCTGCTCTTCAGACAAACTCTACTCAACGTCCTTTTTATTTTAAAAATAAAGATAAAGGTTGATTTTATGGTTTTCTAACCACATTTCTTACCTGTTTATCTTTTTGGAGTCATTTTCAAGCATTTTATCATGTATCTGGGTTGGAACAACTACTATTTAACTTTTCAATAAGCTTTAAGTTGGTATCTTAGTGCTTTCGGTTAGTGACAAATCTACTTGCAACCATGGAACTAAGAAACTTGGGGGTTTTGATTGTTACATAATTCCAAAGTCAGATTTGCTTTTTGCATGCCACCAATCCTTGATTTGTCTGACCTCAGTTGTCATATTAGGGCCCAGTTCAAGTAACCAGTTTTGGTGGGAGCTGGTGACTGATGGCCAACCCTGGACCTGAAGTGATTGTTGGCTGAAACCCCCAATGGCCTCCCCCTCACCAGAGATTTAGTGTCACTTAGGGGACCTGTCCCAGAAGGGCTCTCTCACCAAAGGACATCCCGCCCTGATAGGGGTGGCCTTTCAGCTGCACTGGACTGTGCACCCCTATCATGATTCTATTGTAGAGAGTGCCTTTCTGGGAGAGATGGGAAGACTGTCACCAATGGAAGTGTGGGAGAGGAGAAAACCTTAACCAAGTGCTGGACATGCTTCCTCACAACGGGCGGGCTGATTCCAGCATCCCATTCCTGACTCTCCCTTGCCGTTTGTTTTCCCCGTGAGTAACTCAGAATTTCTCTGGGCGAATTTTCCTATGGCTCAGGGTAACTCGCCCCAGGAAGCCCTCGTAGTGGCAGCCTCCCACTGTGGGGCCCCCTCATTTGAGGGGACTTCCTCTAGTTGGGGTAATTTAACAATCAGATTATCTCAATCGTTGCATTTTGACTCAGGTTCAGATTTTATAAATCCCAAGTAAAATTGTCTAAAAATATTTTCTGTGTTACTTGGGTTTTGGCGGTGGGTTATGCCTCACCTGGACATTCTTTAGGCTCATAAGAGCTTAATTAATGGTTTTGATCAGCCCCTGAGAGGCAACCATAAAATGTCATTCCTGAAAGTGCTTAATCTCACTTTGGAATTTAATCCCTTGAGTTATCCCTTATCCTGAGGAGCAAGTTTAGATTTGGCCCTCAGACAAACTCTACTTGGCGTCATTTTTATTAAAAAAAAAATAAAGGTTAATTTTGGGGTTCAATTGATCACCTCACTTACCTGATCATCTTTTGGAGTCATTTACAAATGTGTTTTCACCTAGTTGAGCTAGACCTATTATTTAACTTTGCAAACAACTTCAAATTGATATGTTTTGGTGCTTTCAGTTAGCACAAAATCTACTTGCAACCAATGCACACGGAAACTGGGGATTTTTGACTGTTAAAGGTCCCAGACTGGTTAGTAGCAATCTCTTCATTCAACCCAATATACGTGGAAACAAAGGTAAGCTTTTAATTTTGTGGAAAAAGGTTTTTTATTTTAAAATTCTTGGTCTTTTTATACCTTTAGAAAAAGATTTAAAATAAATGTAAATTGAGTATAAGATAAGAAAAGGATATGGCGATATTGTAGGGTTAAATGAGCCCTTGTTATTGCCTTCTTGATCTCAGCGGGGAAAAGGATTCTATTTTGCTCAGTGCTTGTATCTGCGAGCTCCATTTCACAGTGGAAGTCCCTGAACCAGGATTTTTGGTGGCCCCTTATTTATTCCCTACTTCTGGGTTTGGGTCTGCACTACCATTTCTGGTTATTGAATCTTCACCCAATGTTAAAGATGCTGATCAAGTCAAGATCTAGATGATGGTACTACTATAATACACCTCACTTTATGGTATTGATTTAACTTCAATATTGCTTGACTGACTTTTTAGGTAGCATTCATATGGAAAGTTCAATTGCTTATGTTGGAATAACTTGGTTTGGCTAGCTTTTAGTCGTTCCTCCATCATTGGCCGTTTTGGACAGAACTGCTCTATTATTGGTTGATCATGAATTATTTTGCCCCCTAAAGGTATAAAATATTTGAAAATCATAGTATTTGGTTGCGGCGTCATCATCCTTTATAAAAAACCTCTATGGTTGCCAAGTATCAGTTTATCTTTTGACGTCATCACAACTGGCTAATAATTTTCTTAGGTCGGTATGGTCTATAAAGAGGTTTCATCTCCATCATCCATGTTCTAATCTTGTAATTGTAAACCTTGTGGTGGTTGCATACTGGCGGGTTTTCTTCCAAAGGGAGAAGAATTGATCTCCATTGCAATCTTGGTATTATCCATGACACTTCCCATCCAAGATGAGACTTGGGGAAAAACCTTAGGTGCTGGGCGTGTACTTTGTTGAATATTATACTGGTTTCATCGTCTCTTATGGAATACTCGGCTCCACCTTTCTCCAGGATAGTTTCAGGTCCAGTCAATATGACTTGCAACTTCTCAGGCTGTCTTATCCAGATATTGTAGAATAAAACCTTTTCTCCTAAACCAAACTCTGTTAGTCTAGTCCATCTCTAACTTTCATATAAAATCTTGGAGATAATAGCCTTGATGTTCTTGGAGGCTTCCAACTGGATCTTGATCATTTCATTAGTTAACCCTTTATGGTAACTCCCATTTGGTAGGTTTTTGAGATATGCGGAGATGATTGGTTCCAGAAATGTGGGTAGCGCTGCTTCTCACCCTTACAGGGCCTTGAATGGAGACATGGCAAGCACTTAGTGATGGCTAAGTCTGTATTCTAGCACTGAGGATGAAAACAGTTTCCTATTTGACTTGTAGTTAAGAGCCATCCCCTTCTATATTCCTCTTAAAGTTCCATCTAAGCGTACTACGTTTCCATTGGAGGATGATGTATATAAAGTGGTTTTTTGTTTTTTTACTCCAACTAGACTTATAAGCTTTCTCATGACATCAGATATAAAATTTTGCCATTGTCTGATAGCATAACCTGTGGGCATCTGTGCCTTGGTATCACTTGATTATAAAGAATCTTGACAATCGATCTTGCGGTGTAGGTCCTGACTGCTGACGCTTTAACCCATTTGGTGAAAAGATAAATTGGCATGATAATAAACTTAGATCATTTAAGGCGGTAGGCAACGTCTTATTACGTCAATAGATATGTTTTGGTTTGGGGCTGTTGGCAGGATTAGCTGAAACTTAAAGCGCTTTTCTAAGGATCTGAAGGCGCACAGGGTACAGAGTTCCAGGACTTGGTGAACTTCATCTGATATTGACTAATAGAACCATTCTCACAATTATGACAATGTTTTTTGAAATCATTATGGCCAATATGCTTGTGAGCTTATCTCACAAGCTCCAATTTATCACCAGGTCAGATATATGGGTACCACTTGTCCTTGACTTTCTTATAAAGGTCCCCAACAATACGCCGTGTTATTTTTGGAACAACTTCTTAAGACAGTCTTCACTCTAATGGTCTCATCCTAATAATGCTCTTCTGGTAAACCAATCATGTCATACAGGCGATTATTCTCATGTGCTTGGAGGTGGAAAACAAGTAATGATACAGTCCATCAGCGTTAGTATTATTGCTTCCTGCTCTGTGTATGAAGTAAAAATAATACCCTTGGAGTTGTAATTCCCATCAGTCAAGGCATTCGTCCGTATCCTTCATGTTGTGCATCCAGCATAGCAATTTGTAATCCATCATGACTTTAAATTGTACTTTATACAAGTATTGTCAAATGTGCTTCACTCTTATCACCACCAGGCACTCTCATTCTGTGAAAGTATAGTTCTTTTGCACCCTTGTGAGGACCTTGGAGTAGGACTAAATAGGGTGATCAACGCCTTTTTTATCTAATTGGGTAAGTATTACTCTGATCCCAAATTCACTGGCGTCAGTTTCTAGGTAAAACATTTTGTAAAAGTCTGGGTAGGCTAAAGTCGATGCTTCTGCCAATCTAGCTTCTAACTTTTTGGAGGCCTTCTGTTGCTCCAGTCCCTATTCAAACTTTGTCTCCTTGGTTAACAAAAGGTGAACGGCACAGCCAAGTCCACAAATTGTGGGATGGACTGCTGATAGTCTCCCACCATCCTGAAGAAGACTTATGTCGCGCTTACTTCAAGGCTATTCCATATCTACTATGGGTTTGATCTTTCCTTTATGCGGGTTGATTCCTATGTGGCTTATCTTATGTCCTAGAAGCTTCAGTTGTCTCTTCAGGAAAGTGCACTAGCTTCGCTTCAGCTTCAAGGTAGACTTAAGTAGTTGGGTAAAAACTTTTAGTAAGTGTTAGAGATGCTCTTGGAAAGTGCAACTGAAAACAGTGATATCATTCAGGTAGATGTGTTTTGATAACTTGTGATCCCTAAAGATTTAATCCATCACTCTTTGGAAGGTTGCAGGGGCGTTGCACAACTACTGTGGCATCCGTTGTTGGTTTAAAAAAACCTGGGTGCAGAGCAGGGCACACTTTTCCTGATATCAAGCAAGAGTTTATCTTCCAGTACCCACTGGTCAGATCCATCATGAAAATTTTCTTTGATCCTCCAAAGCGCTTCAGGGCATCATCTATTTGAGGGAACAGTTATGAGTTTTTACTAGCTTCATTTAACCAGCAGTAATCCATAACCACGCGGTTTTTTTACATCCTTCTAGCACAATAATAACAGCTGTAAAGCCCACGTCTCTTTGAAGGTCTGAATAATCCAGCTTCAGATAGCTTATTTGATCCTTTGGGACAACTTTAATTTAAGTTTAAAATGGCGGTATAGCTTAAATTAAGAAGGGATGGCATTCTGGTGACCATCCTTTGAACATCTCCTTTACAAAGTCCATAGACAATTGGTTTAGTGCTGAAGATGTCATTAGACTCATTCAGAAGCTCTTCCTATTCCTTCTTCTTCTTGTTGGTCACATCCCCAAATCCTAGCTCACAAATTCTATGACAGCATGCACTGACTTGATGGCCTCATAGCTTATCAATATGAACCAGCTACGCCAATTTCTTCTCTACTTAGATAGGTTTGGGTTTGATGTCCCATAATATGACATTCAGTTCTCTGGTGTAGCTGGTATTAAATAACTGAAAAAGAACTTTTGGCTCTTACTTCTAATACCATTACGACTTTAGATCTTGAGTATTAAGTTTGGAGGTATCTTCAAACTGACTGAGCGTAACATCCGCCATTGTTCACCAGATTTGATTTCCATGGCACTTTCAGTTAAGTTGGCATTTCTGAAGATCAAGACCTTTAATGATTCTCAATCATTAGTCAACAGTAGCTCTAGCGGGAATCTCTTATAGAGATTATGCTCCCAAGGCAACTCTCAATGTGAATTGTTCGTTGAGGTTACACCTAGCTTCAAACAGGTTAGGTCTTCTGTATAAAACAGACAGAGAAATTTTTCAGTAAAATGACTAGGCAAATCTGAAGGTATCTTTATTTATCAAAAATCGAAGATATTTATAAGTCTTGCAAGAATTGGTATCATTTGGGATAGACCTTGTGGGGAAGTTAGGATCAAGTCAGGAATAGTGATCTCTTGATTGGCAATGTGGAGTACAAAGGCTTTAGGCGTAATTGCCCTCCTTACTCGTGGTAGTGGTTTTAGAAGACCCCTGAAAGGCAAGATCTTTATCAAGTGAATCAGCGCCTTTGTCAGGTAGATTGGAAGATTCAGGAAAGGTTTGGGATTTCACTGGCTCTTTCAGAAGATCGTTATTCTTTTCAATTTTGATATATGCAAAAATTAGTGGATCTCCTCTGGTCAGGTTACAATTCAGGTTAAGTCTTTTTCGTCCATCTCAAATCAACTCCCGTCTTTCCTAACAATGCCCCCTTCAAGATCTTGTCAAGGAGGGACATAACTCCAGGGGAATCTGGCAGGCACCTGATTTATAAAAACCTTATTTGATAGAGGCAATAGAATATTACAGTCCTCTTTTATAAATCACTCAGTAAGGGCCTGACCACAGCGTGTCAAGCTTATGAACCCGTCACTCAGGACAATGATGGTAAAACAGGAAGAGATCCCCTAACTGGTATTTGGTTAAAACCAGTTTCTGGGCATTGCTTTGTTTGGACTCTCATTTACTTAAAGTCCCATGAATCTAGAGACTAAGGCCTATATTTAAAACAATGTATCGGCTATCCTTCAATTAACAAGATCAATGGTGTCTGGTGTTGAGGTTTCTAATATGATCTGCATACTCAAGGGAAGTATTAGATTGTTTATAAAGAGACTGAAAAGGTGATATCTGGATAATTTAGTGGTAACTAACGCGGTAAGCTAGCAAAGAAGTGGGGAGATATCCATTCCATTGAGAAGGGTCATATTGTGCCATTTATTGGAGGATGGTGACTAACATACCATTCGCACGTATAAAGCCCCATTAGTATCAGGATGGTAAGGGGCCATAAAGGCGTGGTAGGTGCTCATCAGCGAATTATAATCAGTGAAAACTTGAGAGATGAAACTGTTCCCATTGTCAGAGAGCAGCAACTTGAGACTACCATGGCGGGTGAATGTCAGGAAAACGGAATAAGAAGTTTAGACTGACTTGCCAGTCAGGATACAAAAGCACCAAAAATCAAGCCAGAATGTCAGTGACATTGCTGCTTGAACGATGTTATATGGTGCAGGAAGCTGGGCAACAATGACTCGTTGATGTACGGTGATCATGAAAAGGAAACTGGCAATGAACCAAACAGATGCCACCCCAGATCCTGTGGGCCTTACTGCAGGGGATTGCACTACTGGATCAACTGCTTTGGGATTTCCAATGGAAGTGGTCATCACCAAAGCAGAGACTGGGGAAAGATCCTTGCTTGGAGGTGAGATATGAGAGGCTACAGGATTTTGATAATCTGTTAGCGGATAGCTTCAACAACAGGATTAAATACCAGAAATTCCTTACACGATGGATCCAGTTGATTATGGTGAGAGCAATTGTGACCATTGAGACTGGTATAGCCCATCCAGTATAGGGGCCGATGGGCCACCAAGTTAGTGCCATCAGGACTTCGGCAAGAAGAAGTGAAGTAAAATAAAAATTTGGTTACTAGTAGGGAATTTACTTGAAGGTAAAAATTAAAGAAATTGACCAACAATTTCTTAAGTGTGTCACGAATGATTAAATAGTGTTCAATTTGGGTCAGCTTGTCAAAGAAATGGGATTGGGGCCCTCAAATTTCGACCTAACCTGGCGAATTTTGAGGGAGGGGGGAAATGATTCTAATCTAACCTAACATCAAAGGATTCAGTGGCAGGCTGAGTTTCTATCAGTTCATCCACGAATGCCTGACCTGAGGCTTTACTGCATTTATGTTGGTTAGTGAAACAGAATCTAGCCTGACAGGCAACTGGAATCCCCAGGGCCACCCCAGATAGGAGCGGTCCCAATGGGTTGGAAACAGGTCCAGGATGGCCAACCCACCCGTGTCCAGTCACTGGAGCATTCATTTGATTAAATGGGTGCCATTGAACACCAATCCCAATTTTTAAAATTGGGGTTTTGAAATATTGGCAACAGTACCCAATGGTGATACCTGCCCACCGAGATTGTCCCCAACGATTTTAAGGGGAGTTTGGCGTCAGCAACAATACTGCTCAATGGCTCAATTCCATTGGCGATTTTGATCAAGAATTCATCACTTGTCCCCTTCTGACTATTAGTTTCTTGCCCATCAGGCTTTATTCCTGTAGATTTTGGACATTTCAGCTTTGATTCTGAGGATTTGGTGCCATGAGTTTTATAAAGTCCCTCCAGCTCGTGGGGAAGATGGTTACTATTGATTTCTTCACAGATTTCCTCGTTTTGGTGAACTAATTCAGCAGAGTCAAGCGTGGGAACTGGGGGAGTAATCTTCAGAGGAAGCGCTTTACCCAGCGCTTGTCTACCACATGGGCGAGGTTGCCCTGGGTGACGAGGGGTACATATGCCCTCTTTAGACCCTTTTTATTAGAAAATGGGAAAACCGCCCAATCCATACAAAGGGGACGTTCCCCTGGACTTACAATGAAGTTCTGTTTTAGTAAGAAAGAGGCGGTGCCCTTAGAGGTGGGTGAGGCAACGAAGATGGCCTCCACCCACTTCATAAAGTGTTCAACTGCCAAGATGATGTAACGAAGAACATACAATGACGTAGGCAAAGGCTAATGACATTAATACTAACCATGGCAAATGGGGTTATGGGACTTGAGACAAGGTGTTGATAAATTAGATTTGGAGGTTTCTTATTTGCGCACGTAAAGCAGGTTTTTAAAACGTCTTGAATAGTTCAAATAATTCCATCCCAAATACAACGTTCCTTTAGTTATTGAAGGGTCTTCTTTACCGCTTTATGGCCCACAGCCATACGGGCTTTCAGGACATACTTTTTTAGCAGAAGTCATACATATGGTAACCAAGATGTCCTAACATGCTTAAACAATAGCCCATTTTCAATCCAAGTATGCTCAGCCATCTTCTTTAATCGATGTTGAATACCAACAGTCTCTTGACACCAGTCCTCCAGTTTCACAATAAGTTTGTTGATCCAATACTCTTTAGAAGTATGGAATTAATATGGGTAGCCAGGATAAGCCTTCAGCGTCTTTTTGCACCATGCCAGCTCAGTGAATAATGTAGAAAATGTAACTCTTTAGTTTATGGGCTCATTAGGCCAACCGTCCATTGGGGTCTTTCATCTGTTGTAGCAACCATATAGAGGCATGGTTCGCCACTACATTGAAAAGGTTTACATAAAGGAAGGGACAAAAATGTTTGATGGCCATCAGGACATCCAGACACTCATGTTCAATTATGCTGTAGTTTCTTTCCATTTAAGTTAAAGTCTTGCTGAAGTAAGCGATAGGGTGGTCAATTTGATTCATATCAAGATGAGATATAATAGCCCCACAGCCACATCGCTGGCATCATTAAAGAGGATGAAAGGTTTGTCAAACTTGGGGTGCACAATTACAGGGGCAGTAACTAGAGCCTTTCTCAGAACATCAAAGGACTGCTGTTGGGCTTCCTTCCATCAAAATGAAACCTCTTTATGAAGAAGATAGGTTAGAGGCATGGAGAGTTCAGTAAAATGTGGGATATATTGTCAGTAACAACCAACCATTCCAAAAAACCTTTATATCACGTAACCTGTTCAGCTGAGTCATTTTTCTAATAGTGATCACCTTGTTGGGTTGTGGCGAGATTCCTTCTCAGGTAACCTTATGCCTAAGGAACTCCATTTCAATATGGAAAAACGGCATTTAGTGGACTTTAACTTTAGTAAGGCAGAGAAAAGACAAACAAAAACGTCTTTCAGATGAGTCAGATGATGATCAAATTTCCAGAAAATTACTGTTACATCACCCGAATAAACCAGTAAACATGACATCTTCAGATCCCCCAGTAGACAGTACATTGATTGTTGAAAAGTGGCCAGAGAATTTCATAGGCCTTGAGGCATGTGAGTGGGATTAAATATTACTTTGTTTGCTTTAAGGGTGCACTTCTCTCTATACTTAAGACAAGCTCAATATGCCAACACCCATTGGTGAGATCCATTTATGAGAAAAACTAAGATATAACTAGAAACCGTAAGGAATCATCAATCCAAGGTAGAGGGTAACTGTATTTTCAAGAGATGGCATTCAGCTTATGATAATCCATTACCACCCGGTGCCCTCCGTCCTTCTTTCTAACCAGCAGCAACGGTGAGGCCCAGGGACTTTGTGACAGCTTCAGAATTACAGCGTCTAAGGGATGTTTTATTCTTTTGTAGCCTAAGCTTTATCAACTTTAGACTTTTGATACGGTCAAGTGCGGATTGGAGGGGCATAACCAGTTAGCATTTTGTGCTGCACCCATTCATCATTCCAAAATCGTTTGACCCTGTGGAAAAGACATTGACATACTTCTCAATCAAGGCATCCGCCTGTTGCTGTTGCTCGGAGGTGAGTGCATCTTCTATATCAACTTCAACTTGGGCTATGGTAGAATTTCATTAATGTATAAATTACGCAATGTTCCACACCCACAGACAAACTCAACTTGATTGGTGATTAAAGTCCAAACATATGCCACAGTATGGTTTGAATTATCTGCATAGGTCGATCAGTTAAGTTAGCTGGCATAATAGTCAAAGGGCCCCTGTAAGCTGTATCCAGTACCCCATGGCAGGTAAGAGGCTATATGGTAACTGGAATATGTTTAATAACTCATTGGGTAAGGCTCAAGTTCTCCTCCATGTTATGAGTGCTGCCATCACTGTATTTGTTCATCCAGATGATATTTTTTCACCAGTTAGCCTCAGAAGGACCTGGCAGGGAGCGCTAGTTTTGGGTTTGTTGATATTTCTGAAGGTTGGGACCTTTTAAAGCTACTCAATTATTAGTCAATGGTAGCTCCAGCAGGAATCTCTTGGGAAAATTATGCTCCTAAGGCAATTTCTCAACAGAAATTCTTTATTGAGGCTACCCTGTTCGCTTTAAAAGGTAAGGTCTTCTGTATAAAAACAGGTAGGAAAGCTTCTAGTTTAATGACTAAGCAAATATGAAGGTAACTTTCCTTTTTCAAAAATTTGAGATATTTATAGGGCCTTGTGAGATTCAGGATCATTTGGGATAGACCTTGCGGGAAAATTAGGAAAAAGTCAGGAATAGTGATCTCTTCATTGGCGAGGCGGAGTACAAAGGCTTTCAGCATACTTGGCCTTCCTTGCTTATGATAAATGGTTTTGGATTAACCCTGAAAGCAGAGTCTTTATCAAGTGAGTCAGCATCTTTATCAGGTAAATTGGAAGATTCAGGAAAGGCTTGGGATTTTAATGGCTTATTCAGGAGAGCTTTATTATTATGAATTTCAGTATCTTCTTAATTAGTGGATCTCCACTGGTCAGGTTGTGATTCAATTTGAGTTCAAATTTCGTCCATCTCAACGCGACCCCCTTTTTTTCTCAAAGCCTCACTAGCACTCAATGGTAGGCCTTCTTCTGCACTGACCTTGGCAGGTGGTTGCTTAACGCCCTTCTCTTTAAGGGTGTAATGGGTTGGTAAATTAACCGGTTGGTTTCCACCAATGACGTCATCAGCTTGCGTGGCTTGGCATCTTCATCTTGAACACCAGTGGCATCTAGTAGCTGCATGTGCTTATGGTACTAGTGGCGAAGTAAAATTTAGCTCTAAACTTATGTAGAAAATGGTTGCCAATTAGGAAGTCATAATGGTTATTGTCCAGAAACACTACTGGAGCCTTCAGAACCATGTGCCCATAACGTGATGGAAATACTGAATACGCTCCTAAGGCGCATGTGACATCAGGCTCAGCTGTCCGGTACTTAACATTGTAGTCTATATATGGCATGAACTTTAGTTTCTGTATCAACTTGGAAGACAAATTGTTGACAGGAGCTTTTTATTTAGTAAGGAAAGGCGCGAACCTTCTAAATAATCACTTTGACTTTCATTACACTCTTTAAAAATGGGTTCACAGTCATCAAAATGTCAGTGGCTAACTCTTCAAACAACTGCTTCAGAGCTTCTGACATTAATGTGCCTTAGTGGTGTCCTCAGTACCCAATTCTATGCTCTTGAAGTTGGAGATCACAAGATGTCCTCCTTCTATAACAGCTTTGATGATTCTGATAGGCTGGATGGTCTGTGCCAAGTAGGTATTGTTCAATCCAATTCCACAATTGCATTCACACATAGCCAAGAAGTTACAGCCACAGAACTAGGTGCCCCTAGCACGTGGTATCCTGCATTATAATCTTCATCATGATCATATACCCCTTCATTGTGTAGATCCACCCAGTTCATTGCTTTAATGGCATTCTCTTTAGGGGGTGCATCTTTCTTCTTAGTAGCATTATCATACAAGAGCGCAAAAAGTGACCAGGTTTATGACACTTGTTTCAGGTAAATTCCCTCTGAGGCTGAAGTTCTACTGGCTTTTGAGTATTATCATTGAGCTTCTCATTCTTATCATGAGAGATGTTTATGGACTTGTTTTTTCTATATTGGATTGTCCTAGTGCCTTATATTTCGTTTTATAAGTTCCTTGGACATCAAGTAAGGCCTCCTTGATGGCTTTTCTGTGACATTGCGGCCTCTATGGATAAGGTCATGTGCTTTTTTAAAGCGGGATGCCTCTCTAGGGAACTTAGTAGCCCTTATTTGCAGTTGGTAGATCCAAGGCTCCTATTGTATATGGTTGTTGAGTCATGAGGTAGTAAAATGCATTATAGTTAGCAACTGACTTGTTCTTTCCCATCTTCATGAGCAGGAATTCTTGCTTCATATTCTGGACGTTTTAATCACTACTGAACTCTGACAGGAGAATATTCTTTACTTCCGTCCAAGTTAATCCAGGGAGTAGGCTTGCACTAAGAATCTCTTGCGCCTCACAACTCATGCATCCTTGTATGTGGTAGGCCTTCTGGAGATCACTAGCACCATCCATACTAATTTTGTAAATTTTTTAAAAAACTGCAATTAGCCTAGCCAGATGTATACATTGTCTTGAATTAGGACTAAAATTTTCTGGTCCTCTTTAATAGGTTCAGCACGCACCATGCATATTGTCGTGGCAGTCAATTGAGTGGCCAAGAATGGTGTCTCTAACTAGGTAGCTGCTCCATATGAGGTAGGTTCTTGTTGTGGTCTATCCTCAAGTTTAGTTTTCTACTCATACGGATTCTGAAAAAAGTGTACAACATGTAATTATGATTGTCTAAATAATCTTCTATTTTTGTTCAAGATGAAGATTTTATTCCATTATCATTTTCAAAAGATAAAAAGCCTTTATTCAATCCCCTTGTGGTTGTTTCAATCATCTTTACAGCTGAAGTTCCACTATAAAGTGGTGTAACAGCAGCGCGGGATCTTCTAGAGGTTTCATTGACATTCTCAAGTTAATTCCATAAATATGATACTTTAAGTTTTAATGTTCATAGTCTTGAATAAATGGTTCCTCTTCTCTTGATAGGAATTCAGAGGAATCTTCACTGTGATAGAACTCCATTTCCTCATCTATAATATGTTCTTGAGGAATCTCATGCTCTTTGATCTTGTCAGTCAGTGTCAACCCCTGTAGTGAGAGCCATAGTCAGCTCTTTGGCCTTTGTTCGCATAACTTGAGTGACTGAGTTGCTATTGTGAGGTTCTGTTTAACACAGATTAGACACCAGGCGACCTTCTGACAGGGCGTATTATTCTTTTCTAAGTAACTATTCTTTTAATGCTACCCACTGTAGCATTAATTGCTGGATGAAATTGCTCATTTCCCTTCTGGTAGTAATCTTGTTGACACACTTATACATATCTTTAGTACATTAGCCTATGGCATAATATACAATGGATCCTCAAACAACCTCTCTCTTGGCGTTATCAGCAACCAAGGTATCCTTCCTCATGAGTGTCCTGTTTTTAATTCCCATATTGGTTACTGGTGATCTCTTTACTTAACCCAATATAAGTGGAAAAAAAGGATAAAACTTGAGATTCTGTGGTAAAAAGGTTTCTATTTTATAAAATTAAAGTATTTTTATACTTCTAGCATAATTCAAGAAACAAAATAAAAGTAAACCGAGTATATAATGGGAATAGGGTATGGCAATATTATAGGGCTTCTTGAGCCCCTTATCATTTTTCTTATCAATCTCCACCTTAATGGAGGCATCTATTTTAATTAGTGCTTGTATCTTCGAGCTCCCTCTTGTGGTAAAAATCCCCTGAACCAAAATGTTTGGTGGCACTTGTTTAAATCCCTGCTTCTAGGTTGGGGCTGCAATACCACTTAGGTTATTGCTTCTTCTCCTGATTTGGTAATGTTCTAATCATGTCAAGATTTAAACAATGGCACTTCTCTGATGCGCTTTGCTTCAGGGTTTCAATTGACCTTCAATATTATTGACTGCCTTTTTAGGTAGCATTCAGATGGAGAATTTTTATATTGGGATAACTTGGTTTGGCTGGATTTTGATCAATCGTCCATCATTGGCCATTTTGGACGAATTTTCTCCATCATCAGTCAACCGCTAATTATTCCTTCCTTGAAGGTATAAAAGAGGTTCAAAATCATAGTCATATCAGTGTTGTCATTGTCTTCATATAATTAATCTCTTTGGTCAGCAAGTGTCAGAATATCTCATGTGATGTTATCCTAACTGATTGTAACTTTTTAGGCCACCATGGTATATAAAAGTGTTTTCATCTCCAATTTCCGCATTTGATCTTGTAATTGTAAATTTTATGGTGGTTGTTTACTGGTGGGGTTCCTTCCAGAGGAGAGGAATTTTTTTCTAATACTTTTTAGTAATATCCATGACAGGCAGCAATAACTGGGCGCAAGTAAGATCTGCTTTAGTAAAAAATATGGGGGTTGATTAAATTCTTTATAACTAAAAGTAGGCGTTTCTGGCAACCAAGCTCAAAAAAAAAGGATTTCCTCCTAAATTCTTAATCATATTTATTTTAAAGTTCAAACTTTAGTCACTAATACTTTATATCAACACATAAGGCGCCATTGCTGAAGTAGTTTTTTATATTCCAAACTAGGCTTACATTTTTACATGAGAGAATTATGCTAAATCTACTAGAAATCTGAGCATCAAAGAAGCTCTGATCAAGATTCACTCAGTAATTTAAAAAAGTGCTTTAACTTCCACAATCCTGTGAACTTGCATTAATTAGTGTCCCAAATGATTGAGATTAGAAATTCTTATGCTTTACTTGCTATAATATGAATACAATTAGCAAAGGACTGTTATTAGAGAAGCCAAAGAGGCGGAAAGGGCTTATTTCCATAAAAAGAATGTTATTTATGTTGACTTGACTATTAAGCCTCTACATAATCACATTCTTTATCTATACCTCAATAGTCAACATTTTCCTAATTTGTGTAAGGAGAAAATGCGACCATGATTAAGTGAAGTTAATAAAAATTAGGTATAGAACTACTCTTACTTTGATTCTACTGTTATTTTCGCTCAGGAGGAACCAATATATGTGACTTTACCTTTGCAATTTGATAGTATTGTTTTAGACTAAATTACATGTATACAAGGTCAAAGTTTATTTTAAAGTAAATGCTATCCGCATTTAAAAATATATTCTTTGAGATTAGGATATAATCAAAGTAGCTCCTAAAATACACCATGTAACAGAGTATGGTACAGCTGGTCTCCATTGCACTAAATCACTTAGACATATTCATATCTGCCAATTCATTTTATGTAAGATAACTCTTACCACCCACGCAGTAATGCCTGACAACCAAGTTATGTTTATTGTTAGATTTGTATTTATGTGGTAACATTCTAGAATTATCAATATTTAAGAAAATTTTATTTCTATATGAGTCTTCAAAGACCCCTTATACATCAATACCCAGAAGAAGGAAAGTAAAACTGCTATAAGATTTTTAAAAGATTAACAAACATAATACCATCTTGAATACCAAAAAATAGGAACTTAAACAAAGCTACCCCTGCTATTGTTAATCTTTAGGAAGGAATGCTTTCATATTTCCCCAGACTTCCTAATAACCAAATCAATCTCAAGTCATTGTAGACATAAGTGTATAAGTATTTATACTGGTTGTCCACGTTGAAATTTAAAAGTTTTTAATTTTTAGTGAAGCAGGTGTTCGCTTGACTTAAAGTACTATAATCTTCATACAAAGGTTCATTTCTATCCTTTTTAGTACTAACGGGGCTCACCTAAGAGGGGTACATGAATTTTCTTTTTTGAGTTCTAGATAAACTGTAATAAAAAAATACTACAAAAATAGTGCCATGTCAGATAGCCTGAGTGGCCATATCAGATGGGGAAGGAAGGTTAAGGTGTTTTATTTCAATCTTGCTGGGAAATTTGTTGCCCTTAAGTCAAGTTATTGGGTGTACAATGCTAATTAATTGTTTTTAATAGATTATTACTGATGTGGATTGGGTATAAGAATTTGGGACCTTATAGAAATTGGGACAGAAATACTCCCACTATTGAAACTATCTAGCATAAAATTGAGAAGACCTAACCTACATGCAGTGTAAAGAAGTTTATAAATTACAATATTAATACATAATATTGTCTCCACTAGACCTTATGACTTTGGCAAAATGAAGAATGTATCTCATAACTTGAATACTGAAGATGCTTCTCACATATGCACTTGTTCCTGTTAAAAGTTGAAAGTAGAGGATAAGCAGGTAGTCTTAGAGATGAAAATCTACTTAAGTAGAAATATAAGACTTTTATAAATCCTATAAGCTTCACCTTTGTTGCTTGTAAAAAAATGAGCTACTGAGTAGTCATGGATTACCAGAAGTTGAATTCTTTTTTTTAATACTAGAACCAGAAGTTGAATTCTATTACACAAATGTTATCCTTTACCCTGCATTGATAATTCTCTCTGGCTACTAGATGGATCATAATACTTTTATGCTATGTTTTGATCAGCAGATAATTGAAAATACTACAATATTTATAAGAAATTTATAATTGTACTTTGATGGCTAAATGGGTTCATTGGGCCCACTAGAATGACGCAGGGGTTATAAAGTTCCCCTGTAAAGAATAGGGGATCACAAGTTGTCTCTGATTGCAATCTTAAAGTCTTCAGGAAACACTAAAGTGACTAAGCAACTATGTAATGAATGAAAACACCCCAGTTCTGTCCGACGTATAGTTTTATATATTGTTTTAGTGCATTGACAAGAAACCAAAACAGCCTAACTGAGTAGGGAGAGGTTTGGGGCACTGACAAGCAGCCAAACATTCACCTCTCATTGGTGGGCTATGTAAGTCCTCTGTGTGGTTAGTCCTACACAACCATGTGAAAGCTCTTCAAAACAGAAACGGCCAAAAAAGACCACATGTATGCAAGGTATGCAAACCCCAAAACATCTTTATATTTTTATTTTAGAACATAAAAACCAAGGCGCCTGCTGATTGGAGCTCATCTGGGGAGCAACCAACAATGCTCCCAGGAAGGGAATGCTAGGGTCATTGTAGAATTTCTAAGTGAACTTCAGAAATGGGCATGCGCGCCTTATAAGGGAGTGCATCAGGGACCTCACCTGAGCTATCAATTAGGCTTGCACAAGCCTAATTAACAGCTCAGGCGAGGCACAACCTAATGTCTAAAATGACCAAACTAAAAACTTTTTAAAAGCGATCTGACTCAGATTCAGAAAGATGAATTCAAGTCAGAATGTAACTAATGAGATGAACCCATCCATTACAAACTAAGGATAAAAAATTGGCCCTGAAGCCATTTATTGACAAGTGATAAACCAACATTGCAGATGCTTGAACAAGACATGAATATGCCAATTGTTAAAACATGTATTAATGTTGGGGAGGTTTTTTAGGGAGTGGGATGTTTTATTTAGAAAACTAAAGAGCATAAAATGCAAAATAGGCAGTGCTCTCACAAGTGAGAGCACTGGCCTAACTAAAGGGACATGTATTTGGTAAACTACACTATTTATAGGATATGGCAAACTATTGGTGATATTTACCAGGTTCTAAGATATTCTAACAATTCGTGTTAAAAAGGAGTGTGCCTAAATGCAAAATATTGCCAAAATAATGGTAAGAAGGAATGATAGGGAGGGACATGAATTATGCTCCTTAATCTGGCCCACAAAAAAATTTAATATAAAATCTATACACGCTCCTCTTCAAAGTTCCAGAGTCTGAATGACAAAGGATTTTTTGGAAATCTACTCTGGACATTGAGAGTTAATAGAATTTAGAGCCAAAATTGCCATTCAGAGACTTGGAGCTCATAGCTGATTTAGACTATTTGATTATAGTAGATAAAATGTGACATAATTCTTGTGGAGATGAGAATGTTTGAGAAATTTGAGAGGCAATATTAGAATGTTATTAGGAGCAGTTTTTCTATTATGGCGGTTAGTTGAGAGTCTTCTACATAAGAGTCTAATACTTTCAACACAAAGGCCGTTAGTAAATGCAGGTATAAGAGAGGGTGAAAATCTAGAATATATATGTAATATTGGCTTTTTTCATAGGAAAAAGGTATGTAAACGCCACTTGGCTTATTGCTTTTTTGTAGGAAGCCTTAAAGCCCCTGCCACTTTCTAAGGAGACTTGAAAAAAAATTTGTTGACCTGAAGATGTCTGGTTTTCACATCTATTTATATGATAGCACTGCTTCCTTTAAGACCTTCAATGCCCATGTTAATCATGTTTATGAACTATTTGAATGTTCATTTTTACCAAACTTCTTATGTGATTGTCTTTCAAAGTTAAACTTTGATCCTAAACCATTATTTTACTCAAAAATTCATCCACTACTCAACTTGTCCTCGCCATTAAAAATTGATCCTTCAAAAAAGCTAAAGTAATACTTAAGTAATTTTGGGATAATAAAATAATATTATTAATTTATTTCACGCTTTATTAAGGCTGCAAAACCCCTTATGTATATGAACAAAATTAATGTGCTTTTTAGTGAAACATTGAACTGCAACAATCTTTTGACACGTTGCATAAAGCTTTAATGGCTCTCAATCCTAAAACACCTAAAATTTTTGTAACTCTTTCTTATAGGAATAAAACCAGTAAATTAGTCGTTGGATCTATTTTAGCCCAGAACAATGCTCATCTTGAATACTGTCAGGATTCTCCCTGGATTAGGTGAAAGCCTTTTCCAGGGGGGAAAATCAATATAATCATTTGAAGGGCATAATTTGCAGATAACCCAATAATTTTGAGAATGTAGTTCAATCTTATGTCCTCAACTGGAATACCAAATTTGGGGCTTTACCCAAATTATGCTGAATTGGGGAATATTACATTTCCAAATTGTTATCTAATCTCTATCCACACTTTTATCTATTTCCACCTATCCCAGAATCAGGACTTTCCTACAGGTCCCATGACACTACCCTATAAATCCCTATTCCTATCCTTACAATCCCTATTCCTATCTTTACATTTCAAAGCACTATAAATAGTGCTTAATTATTCTAAAAAAAGTTCTTATCAGAAGAACTTTTATTTTATTTTTACTTTACTCTAATGGAGAACATCTCGTCCAAGGCTGCAAGCTTCAAAGCCCGGCCTTCAGATAAACACACCGTCAGTGATTTCTCCCTGGTGGTCTAACAAAATGGTGCCCCCTGCCTGGTCGCTTCCAAGTTGCACCATGAGGATATAGCCTCAACCTTGGACAATAAGAGTTATCAATTCGCAGTAGGTACTCTGTACCCTGATCTTTTGGCATACCTACACTGGAATGGCCAAGATGCAATAACTGTGGGAAGTGATTTTACCAAGAAGAGCTTTACGTGTCCTAGAGAAGATATTCCTATATGGTTCAAAACACCAGGCCAACTCAAGACCTTACTTGATTTATTGTATATGCCTGAAATAATTAAATCAGATGTCAAAGAGCAATATAGCCAACATCATAAAGTGAAGAGATTGAAAAAGGCAATACTTTATTATATACAGGAAGAAAAATATACTAAGGAAGAATGGAACATTGAATGAAGAGAAGCTTGGAAAAATATCACATAGAGAAATGACTACTGGCATATAGGATGGGTTTCCCATTATGAGGAGAACCTCTTTAAATTTCTCACTAAAGTGAAGCACTATAATTGAAACTGACCAATTTGATGCTTATACTCCAGTCAAAGAGCGAAGATCAAACAAATTAAAAATCTCAGAATTTAAAAACAAATGATTTTAATACTAACAGTAATATTTATTTAGGTGAACAATACTCAATTCTCCACAATGATATCATTTTCCACTCTGATTTAGTAAAAGAAATCAGAACAAATTTTATTGAGCGTTTGGAGTTAAAAGTGCCAAACAAAAATTTAGATGAGCATCATCTGAGCAATTAGACCAGTCAAGTTGGGCCAACAAGTCAAAAACTAGCTTCTGAATTTGACACAGGAAGCAAGCTGCAGGAATTTTGGGAAGCCCCAAAAGCAATTGATGCGATGATGCAATTCAAACGCCAGGCAAAATACCTGGGACTTACCTTCACACCATTGGGAATAATCTCAATGACTCTTTTTTGGAAACGCTACCACTTTCCAACTTTGATGACGCCCCTCCCAAAATCAGGCCACAAATCACTAAAACAAAAATTCTGGATTACCCGGTTTGGCCCTCAGATTTGGATAGCAATAATCCCAGCAAAAACGAGAGTCCTAAAGAAATGAAGCTCAAAAAGCTGGCCAATATCCATTCCATTACTGATGCCAACCTTTTGTCTCACTTCACATTTCCCTCACAAATCTTGTCACACAGCTCATTTTTGGTCATAAGTGGGATTTGCTTGCCCAATCCCAAGATGGTGACTCATCATTTCTTGAAGAGGCCTCCCTACCAGAACCTTCAGGGGTCCACATCCTACCATCGCCTGGTCACCTTCTAAGCTTATGGAGTCACTCGCCCATGCTAACCCCTTTTGAAGACCTTTTCTCCAAGCCTTACCTGAATCTGCTGGAAATAAGGTGATCACAAGATGCAAGGTTCAAATGGCAAACAAAATGAACCAAAAGCTTGAAGAGTCTGAGACCCACATGACCAAGATGGCGCAGGAGACGTGCGATCAGATAGCACAGATGGAGCCAGAGTTGAAGGCCTCCCAGTTGGAAGTTATTCAAGAATGAAGGCTGCTGGTCAGCCTGCAGTCAGAAATCTGAGACAAGACTGACTGGATTGAAACACTCACAATTGAAAACTCGCAGCTTAGGCTGGAAATAACAAACCTGATCTGCATTATGCTTGAGGCTCAATCCACTCCTGAGCTTGAGCCCTCCATTTACTTTAACCCTCTAGTCGCAATTTACTCCCCTAGGACAAGGCTTAAGGAGGGCGTTGTTGGGATTCTCCATGGATTAGGTGAAAGCCTTGTCCAGGGTGAAAATTGATATAATCATATGAAGGGCATAATTTGCAGATGCCCCAATAATTTTGAGTATGGAGTTCGACCTTATGTCCTCAACTGGAATACCAAATTTGGGGTTTTGCCCTAATTATGCTGAATTTAGGAATGAAATTTTCAAATTGTTATCTAATCTCTATCCACATTTTTATCTATTTCCACCTACCCCAGAATCAGGACTTTCCTACAGGTCCCATGACACTATCCTATAAATCCCTATTCCTATCCTTACAATCCCTATTCATATCTTTACATTTCAAAGCATTATAAATAGTGCTTAATTATTCTAAATAAAGTACTTCTCAGCAGAACTCTTATTTTATTTTATTTTATTTTACTTTACTTTAATGGAGAACGTCTTGTCCAAGGCTGCAAGCTTTGAAACCCTGCCTTCAGATAAACACGCTGCCAGTGATTCCTCCTTGGTGGCCTGACAAATACCATCCTATTTAATATATTAATAAGACCTTAACTTATGTGGAAAGGAACCATGGCGTACCAAAAAGGTGTGTTTAGATGACATCCTTACTCACAATCGCCTTTGGCTTTCTTTATGGAGCCCTCTTTAAAGTAATTATATTCATTTTCATTTTCGCTGGCTACAGTAAAATAAAATATACATATGGGTGTCTATCCAGGTTATTCTATGCCACCAAGATACAAATGTATATATATTATTGACCTGATGTTGTGATGTTTATATGTCCACATTATCTCTCTATGACAGATACTTATCATCTCCTTCTTAGTCCTACTTTGGTTGGATTTCTAGTAAATAGCCATATTAGATATTGTAATTATTACTTAATTTAGATAATTGATAGTTTTTGTTCAAACATGTTTTCCTATGAGATATTAGTTGACTATTATTGTTGGGAATTGATTCTAATCTTGATTCCAATAGTGACTTTTCAGGATTAATTGCGAAAAAACTTATAAGTAAATTTGGTTGTTGGCTTAATAGTCAACAATAAAATTCATTAGTGGATCAATTCATCTGGGTCACCAATAAAAAGAGTGGTTGTTGAAGTTACTGAAGCTTTAAAACACCTGATATGACTCTAACTTGTAGATTAGCCTAGGGGGATGCAGCCTATTGTGATTGGGTGATTTGTACTATTACCTTAGCATGGCCGCTAGCTTAAAAAACTAGTCTACTAAGGTTGGCTAAAGGCATTGGGACATTCTATTTTTGGAAGCCAGCCCATGAAGGGTCCTAATTTAGTTAGCAGTGGTTGACAACTAGCGAATGGATAAACAGAGGATTTATTTATCACCAAAATGATTCTTTAGGGTTAAGTTTGTTGGCAATAAATGTCGTTTTTGAAGTGACAACCAAAGAGTTGAGCACCAAACTTCCCTATTTTAAATTCCTTGAAATTTTTTATAAAAAGTTAATTTAGAACTTAAAAATAGAATTAGAATTTTATATAGCTATTAGAATGTAATTTTTTAAAAATGGAGGGATCAGATACTCAAGTTTATTTCTCAAGTAACCTAAAGTGAGTTAGATATCACTTGAATTTAAGAGGATAACTGAGTGATGTTTAAACCACTTGTAAAGAAGACTGTATTGGCTAGTTGTCTATATTCAACTAGCACGATCCTTTATTCTTAAAACTCAGCTAAAGATCTGTGCAGTAGACTTGAAAACTTCTGCATTGGTTCTCACCAAAGGGCTTGTTGAGATTTCTTCATTCATATAGCAAATTAAAGCTATCAGCACCATGATGTTCTATAAGAACAAAAATTAGAAGATGTGGAGAAAACATGAGGCAGTAAACCGGAACACGTTGAATTTGGCATCAAAAATAATCTGATGACCTCATAAGAACAAGTTACAAAATTTAAGGGAAATTAGAACATGTTGCAATGGTCAATAATGACTTATATGGACAAGTTTTTCATTGAAGAATAATAGACTGACTTAATTAAGGATCTAATGCTACAGAAAGCTTCTTTGGAAGAATATAACGAAAAATCTGTCAGTTAAAGAGCAATATAAACCAGATCCAAAGCGATTACAAGAAATGGAGAGTCATAAATGCAACTGTTCCCATTTGGATACTGATGTAGGGGAAAATTTATATGAAGAAAACCATGTTAGAAGCCTACAGCCATAAAGAAATATTACTGGGGCTTTTGCAACACTTTCCATGATGACTATCAACAATACATCAGATACCACCAGGGTTACTGGTTGAGTACCTCTCATCACAGTCACCCTTTGATGTGGATAAAGAATTCTAAAATACCCCAAAATTTCCAACCCTTGACTAGGACAACGCCCTGTCATTTTTTAATTTTTTAAAAGGACTATGTTCAGATATGGCAATTGTTAGAAAGTGGTTATGTCATTAACTGTTTAGACACTAAATGTCAAAACTTGTGATGCCTCATCTAAATGGGGATAATTGGGATTAAGATGGTGCCAAGAATGCAATAATGAGTGAGTTCAACAGCCTAGAATGGATGGCTAGCCATTAACAAGAGTTCATGAGCATACAGTCTAAAAAACATTGGTAGTATTTGCTAACATTTTCTCAAGAAGTGCTATCATAATGGATGCAAAAAAATGAGTTAATTTGACGCTTTCATTGCCACGCAAACAGCATTTATGACCTACAGAGACCTAGACTGAGCTATGGTTTTGGTGTTATATAATAAAACTTTTATTTCACTAATAATAGAATATCTAAAGGTTGGGATTACCGTTCAATGCGCCTAACCAAGATTTTAAATCCATTTTCCACTAATAATAACCAGAATAAGGGTTTTAATGAACTTAATAAGGATTTCCATAACCAGATACCAACAGAAAAAACCTTTTGATAAAAAAATGGACATACAGTCCTGTTATACATGTCATAAATGTGGTGTATTGGGCATTACGCCTCAAAATGTTGGGCCAAGAAGCTTAAGGAGCAAGTGAATGTTGTTCAGCCACATGAGAAGGAAACTGGCAAGGTATTGGGAAAATCATCAGCAGTCTATATGAGGAAAAATCTAGATCTACATAATGAACTTTTCCACATGATATTTTCATGGAACTCTTAAACATTCCAGATTTAGTTTTGGATGAACCAATGGAGGATCCACTTTATCAAGTCCTATATCAAATATGTAGATGGTATTATGAGAGCAAGAGCAAAGGTAAAGAGTATTAATCCTGAAATAGTTAAAAAGGACGCCTGAACTTATTCTGTTATGCTGTTGGAAAATTTCTTTAAAAAGATGATCAAAAATGAGAAATCAACTCAGATGAAACTGCATAATGTCATGATTAACATTCCAATACAGACAATTTGAATATCATTACTATATCCAGCGAGTTTTTAAACCCTATGTGCGTCAAATAAGGCCAATAGTCAAGTAAAGGAGGAAAACAATTGACCTGTCTACACTTAATTGCAATTATATATGAGCTCGCCTACTATTACATTGGAGCAATTGATTGTCATCCCAAAGCGGATATCTTGTACAATATCTTTTGAAATATTGTCCAGTAAGCAACAGACACGTTTACAATAAAAAGCATCTTTGGAGGTTGAAAAATTAATGAAGTCTAAAGAAAATTCATAAAAGCATGGATCTTAAAATGAAAAAAACATAACATAAAATATGGAAAAAATATGGCAAAAAGAATTTAATAAAATCTATTAATAAAAATAAATGTATATACTATTTCATATAACTTAATTGTGGACAAAGATAAATTGGATAAGTTCAAAGTTGAATCCCACCTACCTACCAATACTTCAATTCTGATACTTGATTAACGTATCATCAACCCTGATCTAGCATACAAAAAAGGAAATTCAGAAACACCTAAGACTAAAGTGACAAAGAGACCACCTTACCAGTTCTGAAAAACTATATTAACAAACAGAAAGTCAACTCATCATGAGCCTCTTCCTGAAGCTCAAGGAAACCCTGATTTTCAGTCCTTAAAGGAACATCCCAGGCGCAACAGACCCCCAGTACCCAATAAATATTAAAGCTTTAAATAAACAATATCATTTTTTATAAATTTTAATATGCTTTCTATTTCTAAGACTTTACTGAGGTTATTCAACAAGCCTTGTCCATTCCAATAGTTTTGGAACATTGCTGTATTTTAACAAGAATAACCACTTACAACTCTGAACAGCTTCAAATCCTGTTGATTTATCTGGCCCTGCTATCTACATTGCTGATATAAAGCTAGTGCTCCTTACCAACTCTTCCAAGTTGCCATCAAGAGTGAGGACGCAAAAGAAGTTGGACAATAATTCTTATCAAAAAAATATTTAAAGATAATGGGGCTAGAATCATTGCCTGTTAGATCATAAATGCTTGTTTTGAAGTAGGCGTCCCTGT
Organism: Massospora cicadina; assembly: GCA_022478985.1. Taxonomy (NCBI): domain Eukaryota; kingdom Fungi; phylum Entomophthoromycota; class Entomophthoromycetes; order Entomophthorales; family Entomophthoraceae; genus Massospora; species Massospora cicadina. Next base: position 80,988 of record JAKSZP010011978.1, read on the forward strand.
CTTAGATAACTTGAATATATATATAGCTGAGTTCAGAGGAGAAGTGCCCCTCGTTTATCAAAGTGAATACCTAATCTTATTTTTCAACCAAGGCCTGATTATACACCTTCTTGATGGTATATTTGTGCCTGAAGGACGTTCTAGCTGGGTCAGAGCATCAGCCATTCCCTCCACTATGAGAGAACTGTGCTTAGCTTCTAGTTTGCCTTCCACCAAAGTAGGAACTAGAGCAGATCAATACATTAAACTTTATTAACCATCAATCTATAACTTTATGCAATTTTAGGATTACAACACCAAGAAGTACTTTGACAACTGGATATGATCCATTCCCTTCATTCATCTACCTATAAATTCTATCAATATGCTTCTTTCTTTAAGAGAACTAAAGAAACTATTCTCAAAAATTGGCGTTTAATCAATTTTTTGATGTAAGATGACCTTATTGGACAAAGGATCCTTTTCATACTTACAGAACTAACTTACAACTCAAGTGGACGCCGTCATAAAAGAAGCTTACTTTCAGGTCAGACAGACTATCAAAACACTACTAAATCATATCTCTGGCTTTGAAGAACAATGGGTACAATGTTTTGTGTAGTTTGAGAAAGCTTTACAAGAACATCCAGGAGTGCAAGGTTCTGCTGGACACAAAGGGCCCCCAGGCTACTGAGGTCCCCCTGGACCATGAGGGCCCGCTGGATTCATGGGCCTCAAGGGGATTGTAGGCTTATACAGCCCCTATATCCACTTTTCCTTGTACCCAAGGGTTATCAACCCTCATGGGCCACTAGGGCCACTTGTAAATGTCAGCCCTCTTGAGCTACCTGGACTGTAAGGACCTCCTGGACGTTAACGGGATCTTGGCCTCCAGGCCCCTCAGGGCCCCCAGCCCTCCTGGTCCTCCTGGACCTACTGTAATGGAACCCAAAGATAATGCTTCTCAATCCCAAATTGAGTAGTATCCAGATTTAAGTCGCTCAACTTGAATCATAGGTTGCAGCTGTAGCTCATGGAAGTAGGTTAAATCTCAAAGGATGACCTCTTAACCCTAACTATACCCTTGTATCCTAAGTTGACAGGCTCATGAATGTTGGTAGTTTTCCAAAATGTAAAGTGGTTGATTAGGCTGCATTGATGACTAGCTTATTCAACTTACCATTAAATTAAGGCTATCGAAACTGAAAAATTCTCCAATGTGGCGGCTATAGAAACATAGAAGTTATGATCAAAAGAGCTTAAGAAACAACTTACGCAAAAAGCCACCTATACCACAGTTATAACTCAGTACACAGACCTACAGAATGATTGAATTATTTAAGGGCTCAACTCGACCAGATGTGACCCACTGTATAGAACAATACTTAATCCTCAATTTTGGCACTTTTTGCTCCATCTGGAAATAATGTTTTACCCACAGCTATTTCTACGATTTTTAAGCCTTTATTTAAGGAAAAGTACATCCCCACTGAAGGAAGTATTGTCACTTTACTATACATCTACAAAAGCGCCATGAAAGAGGATACCAATCGTTATAAAGTCAACCACTTTACCACCTGTTTGAGTCATATCACCCAAGAAATTATGTTCCTTCACCTGAAGAACAACAAGCCTAGCCAAGACAATACTGCCTTAATAAAATAAATTGGAAGCGACCAGACCCTGTCTTTACATAAGCAAGCATTATGGGTATTCATATTAAACATGGAGAGACGCCAACTTAGTCTACCAATCTATATTATTATGAGGTCCAGAGCTTGGTTGCTTGAGGCCACATTTCTTTTGATAATGCTATTATGGTTGCCATCTCAGCCTTAGTGACTTGCCCTAACTTACAGTTGCATATTAGCGCCATTTAGAGAAACTTCACAAGCATCCTGGACATCAATGAAGCTTTTCTTTGTATCCCGTCGGTTTATTAATCATCTTCCAAACACATCTACCCTCCCATCTGACGTCCCCAGTTCAATGCTCTTTAGAAGAAGGGACTAATAAAGAAGAATATACAATGCACTTACTGCGGAAGACATTGGCTTACTCTAAAGAATGTTACAAGAGAATTGCAGATGAGGAGGAAAAAGTTTCGGCAACATGAAGATAGAGGCTCTTCATGTTTATAACCACCTTACGCCTCAACCATATATTTCTCAGGCTATTAAATTTTCTGCCCTCTCAACCAGTTATTCTACTGATATGTCTATCAAAAATAAGACCGTTATCTGAATTAATCTTGTTACCTATGTGACCCTACAACTTCTTTCTTTACCCCACAACTTTATTTAAGGGACTTAGTCACCAAAGTGGAAGTATGAGTGTTCAAATTAAATATAATCATTGTAACCAGCTCACTAGTGAATGTCTTATCATCCAAGATGGTCAATTGAGTCAAAGTTTCAACCAACTTCAACATAATGTTTAGTACACAACTGTGGGGTAACATTGCACCTGATCTCTCAGCGCTTGTTCAGCCTTACCCATTTGAGGTGAAAAGCTTCCTACAAAAGCCCCTTCTATAGTTCTCAAAAACCCAAACTATGACTTATTAAAAACTTACTTTTATAATGAGCATTCTGGTATTGTTAATCTATTTCAGTCCTATTTGTCTATACTTGGGTTCTGGGTACCGCTTATTTTCTAAACTTCCGTCTCTAAGAAGGACAAGCTCAAGAAAAGAATATGCCTCATGGAAGATGACTGAATTTCATGCTAGATTGAGTATCATGTAGTAGTACTGCATGCGAAAATTCCTCTTCTATTCGCCAAAGATAGAGAAGGAATTTCTTTATTAACTCCATCTCAAGTAGTAGTGCCACTCACAAGCAAGTTATTGTAGATACACAAATCCAAGTACACATTCCCCTTGAAAATATACTAGAAATTTGCAGGGCAGATAAGCCATCCATCAAGGAGATATTGCCCTGCCCAGGCATTCTGGATCTGGCATATTCATGGAGCATCTCAGTTTTGCTAGTTAATTTAACTTCAACCCTCACGTCATAGGGAAAAAAGGTCCTATAGCCTATGTTCAGCTACTTCCTGTTGACGAGTTACATAGCATACATAAATTTGATACCCTTCAGGGTTTTGGGCTAGAAGATCTTCCTACTATAGCCATCAGCAAACATAACATTATCTCAGACCTTACTGATGCTCAACCAATGGCCGCTGATCAACTCTTAGCTAAGTAATCTGACATCTTTTTATATGGATCCTACAATTTTAGTAAAATGACCGGAGTGAACATTAAGTAATAACAGAGTTGCTCCGCCCATATGGACTAGATTTATAAAAAGTCAAAGTGGAAGAAGCACAAGTAACCTTCAAGTTAAAATAATTTTTTAGAAGCCGCCCTGTTGAAGCCTTTAGAGAGCCCTTGAGCCTCAACTCTGCTCTTGGTGAAGAAGAAAGAGGGGTCCCATCGTGTGGTGATGAATTATCATGCATTAAACCTGATCACCCAATAGTACAGCTATCCCTCACCTAGATTGACGACTCCCTTTAGATTCTAACCAGCTCGCTGTTCTCTGCAATGGATTTAGCCAGTGGGTACTGGCATATAGATCTTGCCCTGGAAAACAGAGCTAAGTGCGCATTCATTGTTAGATAGGCCTGTTTGAGCCTACCTAAATGCTGTAGGTGCTATGCAACGCCCCTGCTGCATTCCAATAAGCCATGGATGGCATCCTAGGGGCCTTAAATTGTCCTGTGCCATGGTATATTTAATATAATCAACGTCTTCTCCCAAACTTTTGTCTCCACCCTCAATCACTTATGGCAAGTATTTGAGCATCTAAGAACAGCATCTTCAAAATTAAAGCAATTTTATTCACTTTTTAGTGAGAATTGGAGCTTTTAGGTAACAAGGTAACAAAAGAGGGTATTTAACCATTGCTAGACACAGTAACGGCCATACATAAGATTTCTCCACCAAGAAATCTGAGGCACATTTAAGTTTTTCTGGGGATGGTAGGGTATTTTCACCAGTTTTATTCCCCATTTTGCCGAGCTTGTGGAGCATTTTAGTCTACCTATTACAGAAAAAAGTTCTTTGCTACTGGTAGTTAAAACAAAAACAGCAACAACCCTACAATGCATTAAGGCTGACACTAACTAAAACTCCTGTGCTAATACACCCAAGTTCAATAAGCCTTCCTTGCTTTTTACCAATGCCAGTGATGTTGCCATTGGCGCCATTCTGGCGCAACATGATGACAACCAAGTAGACCATCCTTTTTCATACTTTAACAAGGATCTCTCTAAAGCTGAATGGAACTATAGCATCACTAAGTGCAAGTGTTTAGCGGTAATCCTAGCTATTAAGAATTTCCGTCCCTTCCTTTATGGGACGCACTTTACTGTAATAAACTATCACAACCCCCTTTATTGGTTACAGAAGCTGCAAGATCCTGATGGGCGTCTAGCCTGATAGACCCTATAATTACAAAACTACAATTTCTCAATTGTTCATCAACCAAGCGCTATACAACAAAACGCTGATAGTCTAGAACAACTTCCAGTTTTGACTGTTTGATCCACTGAGGAGGACCGCTTATATGATCTCCATTGTCATTCCGATTTGTGGCCATTAGAAACTTTGAAACCCAGAATGAGCTCAAAATGAGAAGCAATTAATACTCAAATAACTGATAGAATTCTATATATTAATTTTTTAAAAAAAATGGCACCCTAATGTTTGCCTCTTTGATTGGATTGAAGTTGTTGTGAAGGGTCATACTACCATCACGCATGTTGCAGTACAAAAAATCAACAATGGTTGAAGTTTCAATACTTCTAGCATGGAATGCTCAACTTAATCTAAAATTTTTTGGATGCCTGCATTATTTATTGCCTGATGACAAGACCAACCCAAGGTAAATCATCAATAAGTTGCTCCTTTGCCCCTTTCCACATGGTAAGCATTGATATTTTAGGTCTTTTGCCCCAGGAGTCCACAGTCATCAATATATAATACTGCCCATAGACCACCTCACCAAATTGATTGTAGTCATATCCATCCCCACAGCCACCATTCGAGCAACCACCTTATTCCTGTATTGGCAACTTGACACAAAGCATGTGGATAAAGGTGCTCTTATCTAATAATGACCCAAATTTCATTTAAAAGGTGATCCAAGGATTTACTGCCCTTTTCAACACTCACCAAGCTTTTTCAGCACCTTATAATCCTTTCACAAATGGAGGTGTAGAGAGAGCTGATGGCACTTTTGTCTCTAGTCTGAAAATTTGGCTCCTACCAATCTGTTTTGATAAAATCATTTCCTACCAAGTGTTCTACTTGCCTATCAGGTTAGCTACCACATGGTGATAAAGATGTCCCCATCTAAAGCGCTTTATGTCAGGAAACCTCCTTTACCAACTAGTCTTTAACTCATGTGTCATGGATGAGGCCATGACTGGTTTAGAAAATCATCGCTCAACCAGTGGAATGATTAGAAATAACCAAGAGGGTGGAGGTACAGGCGACCAACCCACCGTGGATGGGGACAAATAGGGCCCTTTAAAGATGTAGGTGAGCAAAGGAATTTTCAGCAAAGTCAGGATGACGTCATGTGAGATAATTTTTACCCTGGCAATTCAAAAAGAATTAATTTATAAAGATGACGCCACCGCCAACCTTATGAAAATTGACCTCATTATATACCTTTGGAAGGTCAAAATAATTTGCATTCTCCTATTGACATTATGATAAGCAGCCTTAAATTATGCTGCAAGTGTGTGCAAGGATCAAAAGCAAATATTATTTATTAGGAAATCAACCAATTTTGAGAGTTAATACTAAAATCTTATGCAAGGCGCATTGTAGGAGCACCAACACTCAAGCCTGAAGTTGAGAAGGAGATTACCCAATTTAATGATAAACCAATTTCAGCAAAAGAGACAATGGCCCAACACCCAGAATTGGGGACAAGTGAAAGGGCCTTTTGGGATTTTGGATATGACCATATTATCCCACCTGACCAAGATTATAATTCTTCTTATCCACTAGGGGATTCATCCCACTAGTATGTATGGGAGTTATCATCCTATATGATAACTATTATTTGGTAAAATATCCTGAACAATATTTAGAAATCTGCTGAATTTTTGATCCGCCAGAATAAAAATGTTTCGTCAAGGATTGTCTCCAACAAAAAACAAGCAATTAAGTTATTTTTTATTTCTAATTAAATTGGCTCGTAGGAGTCAATCAGGTTTTATCACTGATTGACTAAGGGATTTATTAGTTGCTAGGTAAGTGATCCCGCCTTGATAACAACTTGAAAAATACCTTTTAGTTATCACGACCTGCTAGTTATAAATAAGAGTCCCTTTACCTAAGCAGGTTGCTAACCTGATAAGGGTAAATTTCTGGGTTTAAACAAAGGTGTAGAAACACATTCTTTGTTTCAATCCAGAGAAGGGTGCGTTTTGAGTAATAGAGAGAACTCAATTGAACCAAGGAGCAAGATCATCGTTTCACGCTACCCTGTAGGGTTAATTCATTGGCAACGGCTGCCATTCCCAATTGGGGTGCCAACAGAAGAGTTGGGCGCCAAATCCCCTATATATATTCCCTTGAAATTTTTTTATGAAGATTAAGTATTGATACATCTCAAATATATTTAAGTTTATTATACATTTATTATATTTTGGATCAAAGTCTAGCTATCCTCAGTTCCTGCGTCAAGGGAGAGAAGAACCAAAGAACCTAATACTAGTTAAGTTCTACAGGAGAAAGGGATAGAAGTTCACCACGAAGGCCACTGAACTATAACTGCTGGATAATTCCAATGAGATACCTCTAAGCAAGAATTAAAGTCAAGTTAAAAAATAGAAGTTCACTTTAAACCCTCTTAAACTGCTGCCAGTAGGTTAAGTTCAGTTGTTGTCTAGAAGTTGCCAACTCTAAGGAAGAGTTGAAGGGAGAAAAATTCACTTGTTATCTGGAACGTTGATTACCTTCACCAGTGGGTTGAGGGATTGTTGTACCTGTTAAAAGAAGACTCCAGAGCAGGAGAAATATTTGGTCGTGAACTATTCATCTGGATACTAGTCTTCATACTAGTATCATTCACCCATATATAAGATTACTTATTGACAAATATTAATTGCACATATAAAGAACTTGTGCAAGAAAATTGAGGGAGCTTAAAGGAGTTATAAACCTAAAAGATAAAGTCTCAAGCTTACATATTGGTGCTCATTCCAAAGGAGGAAGTTGAGTAGCCACCAGTTTTCAATTTTTACATTGGTGTTCACTACAAGGTTAGTTGTTTTTCAGACCAATTTAATTTAAGAAGCTACTAAGAATGTATTACAAGGAAGAACTAAAGAAGCTTCAGACAGAACTAGAAACTGTCAACAATAATGTGTTATATTTAAAATCACAGGCCAATTTTTCTACCTCAGAGGAATGGGCAATGAAAGCCAAAGAAGAGGTCAAGCAAGCTGGGAAAATTAACAAGGACCTCTGTAGAAAAGTCAACTCCTTGAAACGCAAGGAGGGCAATTTAGTTAAAGAAGTATCGTTTCATAAGGTCATATGAGAAGCAGATAAAGAATGCTTAACCAGTTTAGTGAAGAAATAGCGTTACTATCTAAATGGATAGAGGAACTGGAGAACCATAAATGTGGCTGTGCACAAATAGAGGCGACAATGAAATGCCTGAAACTTCATTCAGGAAGAATCACCCACCCAGAAATATGCTGTGTCATTCGGAGCAATTTTATGGGAATAACCCCAAAGTTACTCTCATGGTCAATAGAGTCATCAGGCAGGATTCACCTGCTAGTGGAGCCATGGAAGATTTAAAAGCACACCAAAATTACCCACGTTCCATCAGAATAGTACCCCTGCATTTTTAATTATTCAATATGATGATGTTTGTTTCAGTGATCAACAAAAAGCAGTTACTGTCTTGAATTTCCTGAACACAGATTTCCAAAATCTGGTGTTGCCCCACTTAAATGGGGACAATAAATCTAATAGTTAAGCTAAGGATGCCATTATGAGAGAGTTCAGAAGCCCTATGCACATGTCTAACTGCAAGCAGGAATGTATGGGTATTTAATTGCAAAAAATGAGACTTAATCAGCTTTCATTGATCAATCTTATCAGGAATTGTAGAGCCTGGCTGGGGCAAAAGTGCTACCTGAAGTTGATGCATGGATAGCAATGCAGTTGGCAATTCAGCCCTATGAAAATCTACATCTGGCCATGGTTTCTGTAAGTCTGGAGACTCAATATCTTGGGTTGGACCGGGAAAATGTTTTTTATAGGAAGAAGAAGGGACCCAATGCCTTCTTGAAGCCCTTAGCTTAACTGTGGACTTGGGACATGTTGTTGATGAACGTTGGGTAACCGCATTGGCTAAAGGATCCCTCTACAGTATCCCCCTTAGCTGCTTCTTCCCTTGTTGAAAGGATATAGGAGGATTGCAGGGAGGTAATCCAGGCCAGAAGTCACCAACAGCACCTTCACCCTCCCTTAGCCTCCACCCCACCATCCCTCACTTCCTTGGAAAGGAAATAAATTGACCTCAAAACTCAGGAAATGGTTTCTGAGTCAGGAAAATTGGTCCAGAACACGGAATTTAAAATTCTGGGTTTGGGAATGCCAATCCTAGTTAAGAATCTGTTCTAAAAAAATTAAAAAATCTTTTAAAATGTGTCAAACTTTACCCTGGCGGAATCCAATTCTGCCAGCCCTTTGATCTGAGCAAATCTGCTCAAGTTTGGATCAGTGAGGGTCCATTATGGCGGATCAGAAAATTAAATTGCCAGAGCTTTTGTGACCTAGTTCATAAGATGGTTGATGAAGCCTCAAGCCCAGGCGGGTACCCATGAGTACATCAGGTGCCCCTGTTTAAGAACACACCCATAAACACCCTTTTCCCTATTTTTGCATATAAGGCAACTGCCTTAAATGGGGCAGTTGTCAGAGAAACTGGAGCGCAGGAGGTCGCTGGAGGGGAAGACACAGGCCAAAGGTGTGCCAACAAGGCCAAGTGGCCCAACAAAATGAAGAGACGTACTAAACGTTCATTATTGTGTTTCCAAAAAGATCTGTGGAACAAAACGCACACCAAACTGGCCACAATCATCAGGGACTCGAGGCCCTGGGAGCTGAAAAGGGTAGAGAAAAATCTAGGGCAAAAGGCAGCAAAATAGGAGGAAGAGGAGCTGGCGAAATAGGTGGCGGAGTAGGTGGTGGACTTGGGTACAACAGTAGAGGCAAACCAGAGCGGAAAACAGACTCCAGTCATTGCAGAACTTTGCAGAGTTATATTTTTTGGAAAAACCAAAATACAGGAAGTGTGCCCAAAATCCTAAGCTTTATTAAAATGATCTCTGTATCTTAGAAAAGCAAATCCTTTCTCATCTTAGGACTAATTTATAGGGGTTGCTTCACAAAGATTCCAGTGGCTATTGGAATCTGATATGAGCTACAAATTCGTCATTTTTCAACAAAATCAAAAATGTTTGAATTTGGCCAGATTTCAAAACCTCATATCTTGTGATTTTTTGGGTCTTGAGTTCGATTCCCGCTTTGGCTTGTGCCTCAATTAAGCCGTTTTCCTCAGCCCTGGCTGGCAAAGCCAAAACTCATTTTTGTTATTGACCTTAGATAGGTCATTGGTGACCCTTAGGGGTTCTGGTCTCTTCCCCAAGGGCTTGTTGGACTTGGCTTTAGGAGGGCGATTAATTTCAGGAAATATGTCACTAGCTGTGACATCACCCTCCGCTCTTGGACGGGGTTCTACACCACCTGAGAGGACATTGGCCAAGGCAAAGTTCTTGTGGGGAGTGGGTAACTTCATGGCAGCTAAAGAGGCTTGGGTGGCAGGTCCTGCGGCATATGGGAACCTAGAGTGGAAGTCATGAAATAGGTCCTGAGCATTGGTCATGTCCCAATAAGATACCCAGCTGTTCTCTGTCTCATCATATCCTTTCCAGGACACCAAGTATTGCAGGCGGCGCCAGATAGGCGAGAAGCAAGAATGGCATCAATCTCATATTGGGGTTCACCATCCACTATCACAGGATCTGGGTGAGGTGGCATGGGACCATTGAAGGGGGTCATGAGGTATTCATGTAAGGTGCTGAACACTTTGATTGAGGGGGGTAAGTCAACCTGGTAAGCTGATGGGCCCACTTTCTTGAGGATCTTGAAGGGTCCAACACGCTTGGGACCTAACTTGCGGCAGGGTTGCTTCAGGTGAGATTCTTGGCGTTGACCATGACCAAGTCACCAGGCTTATACTCAGGTCCTTCACGGCGCTTTCAGTCAGCATATGCTTTGTAGATCCTCACAGCATCAAGAAGATGGCCCTTCACTGCCTAATGTATGTCCCTGAGCTCTTTAGCACGCTCATTGGCAGTGACGACGGTGGAATCAATCCGCGGACTTAGGTTGAAACTGGGGTTGTAACCATAGTTTTCAAAGAAGGGGGAAGTTCCTGTAGAGGCATGGGTAAGGTTATTATAAGCAAATTGCGCCAGTGGGAGGTGAGAGGACCAATTATCCTGTTCAGCATTGAAAATAAATACGCAAGAATTGCTCCAAACCTTAGTTCACCCTCTCCGTCTGTCCATCTGACTGGGGGTGGAAGGCTGTGGAGCGGCAGGGGCGGATGCTGAGGATGGTAAGCAGGGCTTCCCAGGACTGAGCGGTGAATTGTGTGCCCCAATTACTGATAATCTCCTTGGGGAGACCATGTAAGCTAAATATGTGATCTACAAAGAGGCGGGCTGTCTCAACTGAAGTAATGGTGGTGTTGCAGGGGATGAAGTGGGCCATCTTTGTGAAACGGTCCACCACAACCATTACTGCATCATAACCCTGGGACAAGGTAAGTTCCACAATAGAATCAACAGATACTGATGTCCAAGGGCCCTCAGCAGCTTGGAGGGGAACAAGCAATCCAGCACTCTTCAAGCGGCTTGTCTTTGACCAGTTTCACGTCAAGCAGGACTTTGTGAATTTTGCCACACAGTGGCAATACCTTTCCAACTGTAGGAGCGGCGGACTAACTCAAGCGTCTTGTCCTTTCCAGGGTGGCCAGCATTTGGAGGGTCATGAGCTTCACGGATCTTTCCTCACACAGGGGTCCAGGAGTTACCCACCACTTGCCCTGATGGAGGATGACCCCATCCATCAACTGGTAGCCTTTGTCCAGGGATTCGCCATTTCTATGGCAGGCCTGTTTTATCTTATCATAGTCAGCTGACAGAGGTTGGGACAACCTAACACGGGAAGGGGTGTCAGCGTCACCTTCACAAAGGTTCCATCATAAGCAGAGCGGGGGTTGAAAGTGGGCTCTCCTTAACCTGTTCCAGCTTAATCAACACCTGGTATTGTGGGTGTCAACTAGTGCTGGGTTAGGTGCTAGAGCAGTGTTCCGGAATAGAGCATCAGGTAACATGTTCTGAGTGCCCTTAATGAAGTCATATTTGAAGTCAAACACTGACATGATTTCTAACCACCGGGACTGGCGAGGGGAGAGCTTCTGGGGGCGCGGTAGTACATCAATGCCTTATGGTCAGTACAGACAGTAAATGGCCACTTAGACCCATGCAAATGGTGGCGCCAGTGTTGTACGGCCTCCACAACTGCAAGGAGTTCCTTATCATATATTTCATAGTTGAGCTGCGCCAGGGACATTTTCTTAGAAAAGTAAGCAACAGGCCGTTCCACTCCATCCTCCCCCTCTTGTAGCAGAGCAGCTCCCACCGCAAAGTTGGAAGCATCAGTGGCGACAATGAAGGGGCGGCTGGGGTCTGCATGTACCAACACCGGGCTGGACAATAGTATGGACTTGACGGCGTGTAATGCAGCATTGCATTCATTGGTCCAGCTAAAAATCTTCTTCCCTAAAGCGATGTAGAGAGGGGTGGCAACTTCTGAGAAAAGGGGGTGAACTTCTTGAGGAAATTACATGTCCCAAGGAAGCTGAGTAACTCTGTGAGAGATGAGGGGATAACCCAATCATGTTTAGCTGCTTCCTTATCTGAGGCGATCATGTGACCATGGGAGAAGATAACGTTTCTTAAGAAATCGACCTTGGGTTGGAAGAACTAACACTTGCTAGCCTTAATTGTAAGGTTTGCCTGTGAAAGTCTCTCCATGACAGACACAAGGTGACGGGCATGTGATTCTGCATCTGGGGAAAAACCAGTATGTTGTCCATGTATGAAATTGCGCATGTACCCATAAGGTCTTTCAAGACAGCATCAATGAGCCTCTGAAAGCAGGAGGGAGCGTTCTTTAAACCAAACGGCATAACCCTGAACTGGTAGATACCTTTCCGAGTGCAAAAAGTGGTCAACCACTCCTGGCCTTCTTTAATGAAAATCTGGTTAAAAGCGTTGAGACAGTCAAGCTTGCTGAGCACCCTAGCCTTCTCCACATAGCGGGCAATCTGTTGCTCCAAAGGGAGCGGATGGGGTCAGGCACTGTTACATTGTTCAGATTGCCATAATCAACGCAGGGACGAAGTGATCCATCAGACTTCTCTACAAACAGGAGGGGGAGCACACAGGTGAGGATTTCTTAAAGATTTGACCCTTAGAGAGCATGTCGTCTACCCAAGCGTCCAAGGCAGTCTCCTCCCTCAGGAATAAGGGGTAAATTGGGGAGGATATCTTGACAAGATCCACTGTCAACTTAAACTCAAAGTCAAACTTGGTGCGTTCAAGGAGTGGGAGGGCCTTTGTGGATCAAACAGATCAGCATATCCACGGATGCATTCTGGCAGAGTAAGTGTTGGGGTCAGGGCATCAGTAAGTTGAATAGAGGCTAGTCCCACTTTAGGAGAGGGGCCCCACCTTCTGGGGAGCACCGTGGCGCTCTCATCTAAGCAAGGGATGGTAACCGTGACTCCACCAGGAAATTGTGCATGCATGGTAGAGTCTAGGAGGTTAGTGACAATGTCAAATCGGCGCCATCAGCCAACCCCTAAAATAACATGGTATAGGAGATTCTTTATCGAGGAGAAGCTCTCAACAAAGTAACCATCACCTGCAATGAAAAGGACAGGTGTTAACACATGGTAACTTATTATGGTTTTAGATGCACCACCCTTCACAAACTGACCAATTCCCAGGGGTAGCTCCAGGGCCTCTGCCAACTCTTGGCGGATGAAGTTTTCAGTTGCACCAGTGTCCACCAAAGTGAGTGCATGAAAGCTCTTCCCTGAAGAAGAAAAGGTATCCATGAACAAGAAGTAAGCAGAGGAGGGTTTTTTTCCATCAGAGCCAAGGGATGACAGAATGGCTCCAAGCCCAGAGGGCGGCGTATATGTGGGGTATCCTCTAAAAAGTTTTTTCCATAAAACTTCACATTGCCAAAAAGTTGTCCACGGGACTTAAATGTTGTGGGGTAGCTTAATGCTCTATGTTCGGCGGGAGGAAGGTCTTTATCACATGAGACTACACCAGTCAGGACAGCCAAGCTTTTGGTAGGGTCAGCCATGGCTATCTCTTCTTCGATCATCCTCTTATGGATCTCTACTCGTTTCTGGATGGAGTCTGCCACAAGAGGTGACTCTGGAGTGATAGGAAAGAGTTGTTCAACTGGGCCAACTGGGATGACAGGTTGGGCAGATGGCATAGGTTCTAAAACGGCAACGGCTGGTCCATACCTAACCCCTCTACTTTTGAAAACAAAAGTGAGGGGTACTCCGTGGGGAACGGCGGTGCAAGGCCAGTGGTGAGGGACCCCACCTATGACAGAGGTTTCAGTCTCACCTTCCAGCGAGCTCACTGCTGGTTCCAAGTGGTACTGGGAGATTACGGAAGTAGGGCCTTCTAGAATCAGGTTGGAAGTGTCCATAATGGCCAGTGTCTCAGCTGGATATGTCACCACTGGATCAGAAACATGTTGGTGTCCCACAGTTATGGAGTCATCAAGTTCTAGGATCTGGAGTTCAGCGATACAATTAGGCTTGGTGGCACAGAGGCTGATAGACAACAGGGATGCAAGGATGGAGCATGTCCCAGATAAGGAGGTGGGTGGGTTATCCCATATGCCAAGGGAAGCACCAGTATTATCTAGGGACTTGCGGAGAAGGGCCATTTTCAACTTTTCAAGATATTCCAACCTTGATGCTCGCTCTTGAAACAGGCACAAGTATTGAGCTGTAGTGAGGTCTCCTTGGGACAAGTGTACAAAATGAGTTATAGTCCTCAAAGGTAGCTAGGGGATACTCGCAGATCTTGAAAAAGGTTTCCAACGCTGGGAGAGATTCCAGGAGGGATCTATTATTCTCACCCATGGAGAGTAACCATTGGTGAGCTCACTCTGAAATTTCACAGAGCAGCAGCTGGAGGAGGAGGACGTCAGCTAAGTCCTTGCCTTGAGACTTCAGGTGGGCCCTAAGGCTGGACAACGTGTTGAAGATCTCATTTTTAAATTTGGAATCCCGTGAAAAGTGGAGAGTGAGACTGGTAGTGGCAGGTACTGCACACTTTATGAGCATCTTGAGTGTGGGGAGCCGCGCAACACCCTCAGCACATCCTTTGAGGAAGGTAACAACCAAGGCCAGAAGGGATACAAAAGTACCAGCCCAGTGGACCGCTTCAACGGGTCACAACTCTGAGAGGATTGGGCTAACTCTAGCCACCCAACAGTAGAAGAAACTCACAAAAAAACTTAGGCTTTTCTCAGATAATGTCAGGGAAACTGGAGCTCAGGAGGTCGCTGGAGGGGAAGACACAGGCCAAAGGTGTGCTAACAAGGCCAAGTGACCCAACAAAATGAAAAGACGTCCTAAATTAGCATTATTGTGTTTCCAAAAAGATCTGTGGAACAAAACGCACACCAAACTGGCCACAATCATCAGGGACATGAGGCCCTGGGAGCTGGGAAGGGTGGAGAAAAATTTAGGGCAAAAGGCAGCAAAATAGGAGGAGGCGGAGCCGGCGGAATAGGTGGTAAAGTAGGCGGAGGACTCAGGTACAAGAGTAGAGGCAAACCAGAGCGGAAAACAGACTCCAGTCATTGCAGAACTTTGCAGAGTTATATTTTTTGGAAAAACCAAAATACAGGAAGTGTGCCCAAAATCCTAAGCTTTATTAGAATGATCTCTGTATCTGAGAAAAGCAAATCCTTTCTCATCTTAGGATTTAATTTATAAGGGGTTGCTTCACGAAGATTCCAGTGGTTATTGGAATCTGATATGAGCTACAAATTCGTCGTTTTTCAACAAAATCAAAGTTTTTCAAATTTGGCCAGATTTCAAAACCTCATATCTTATGATTTTTTGGGTCTTGAGTTCGATTCCCGCTTTGGCTTGTGCCTCAATTAAGCCGTTTTCCTCAGCCCTGGATGGCAAAGCCAAAACTCATTTTTTGTCAATGACCTTAAATAGGTCATTGGTGACCCTTAGGGTTCTGGTCTCTTACCCAAGGGCTTGTTGGACTTGGCTTTAGGAGGGCGATAAATTTGAGGAAATATGTCGCTAGCTGTGACAGTTGTTGGTCTATTCTCACTCTTAAGTTTAAATATAGCTGATTTTACTCAAACCTACTCCTCAAACTCCATCTCTTTTTTCTAGTATATACTTTCACATAACCCAGCAAAGTATGCAGTAATCTGCATTTTAGGGCCAATGGTCATTAAGTGGGCCCTCCAGGCCATTGATCTGGCGTCCCACCAGACAGCGATTGCAATGATCAAAGATTTTGCCATGTGTGCACAATGCCAATCCACTTCTTCTGAAGATCTTTTGGATCTGCTGAACTCTTTGCAATGATCTGCTCCTCCTTTGGCACCTGGCAGATAAGCTACAGAACCACCTACCCCTGTACAGAATAGTTGAATAATTTGGACTAATTTGCCCCACTGAGTTTCTAGTAGTTTGGCGCATTTGAACAAAATGAGGCCATCTCTTCTAATTGCAATTCTCTGTTTGGGAGTGAGGAATGGCTGTCCTTGCAACTGCGAGGTGGTAAATAGGCACCAGGCTATCTGGGACATCTCGCCAAGGGCCATATGGACTAAATCAATTTATAAAATTGATCCGCCATCATGGTGACTTCCCCAATCCCTCAACCAATTTGAAACCCCTCAATGGGCGCAAGGCGAAGCCCAAGGCCTCCTAACAGTCAAATTGATTCAATTCAATTTTATTTCACAATCCCAATCATCATATTTGAAATTTTGAAAATTTTATTGATTTTTGAAGCTTTTATTATGATGAACCAGTACCAGAAGATTGGGAAAAAGAGTCCAAATGTTACCAACTGTAAACCCAGGAGGATTGGTCATCCTCCTTGCCTCTCCCACCCTTGGGAGATTTCTTAGCAAGACCCATGGTTGCCCTCATTGCAGCCATTTGGTTTGCTATGGAGACCTTAGGTATGTTCTTGAAATTTTTATTTTCCTCACAAGAATCATAGATAATCCCACCTACAAGTGATCAGAAATGCTATGCCATTGGCATTCTGGGCTTTCCACTAGGTTGTTACACACACAGATTGGAAGATCAGTCTTACTTTAATCAGCAGGTTCCATGACAGTTTCATCGCTGAAAAATATGTCTTCCACATTGCAGATGGTGAAATTCATGACGATTTAGGCTTGACGTTTGATGCACCTAACCAATATTATGAGTAAATTCCAGATGAGGACGAGCAAACTTTGGCATAATTTGAAGATGATAATTTAGGAGAATAATGGAAAAATCGCCAATCAGCAAAAACAAAAATATATTGGAAAAACCCAATTTAAAGTGGACGGATGATTGAAGACCCAATATTGGAAAAGTAAGCAACGGGATATCTTCATCTAGTACTAAAAAAAGCAACGGGATATCTTACCGCCCAAAGTTGTTGGAAGAAACTCAGGAGAAATATGAATCTTGTGATGCTTCAAGAGGAGGATGAAGATACCCAAGATTCGAGAAAAGGACTTGCAGTCTAGATGTGGAACTATCTAGTGCTTTAAGAGAACATGTTCCACCAGATATTTACCCAAGATGAAGATTTTCAGCAGGGCCAGCTTGGGTTGAAACTGGGTCTGCTGGAAATATTCCTGAGGTGTGAGGTTCTTAAATTAGACACTAGTTGAGATGTTAGATGAGATTGAGATGGAAAGCAATCAATTCAGAGTATCAGAATGCAATACAAAAGATGAAGGTCATTAGGAGAATGAGGTCAAAAAGGTAAGCGATTGATCCAGGATAGTGTAGGGAATTTCTTGACCCAATATTATTCAATTAATAAGAGAGGCAGGAAGTACCAAAGATGAGGATCATCAATTCAAGTTGAAATTAGATGAAGTTAACGTTACTATATTATTATGCGTGATTAGGGGATCTTTTCTAGATCCATCAGCAAAATTATTTATAATTGTTAATGATGAAAATGAATGCCAAAAATTAGTTTAAAGGGAAAAACAATCAGAACAATTGAGAAGAGCTGGCAGTTAGTAATAACTCAAAATTTTGTGAGATAAAAGGGCTCAAGTGCCAGTTGCCAAAATATAAAATAAAATTAGGACCATTCAGATGAATGACAAATTGGGAATGAAGGGCCAATGAATGGGACCATTTGATTGCATTGAAAAGTCAGCAAGTGTTGCCTTTACACTGGAAGACATCACAGATTAACATATAATGAGAAAGGTCAATACTAAAAACTAAAGTATTGGATCTTAAGAAAAATAATTGCAATATCCTGGAGGACTGCTAAACCAAAAGAGTTGGTCAAGTCCTGGTGTGTTGGTCTAGTCCCAGGGGGGACCGCTGAACCAAGAGTTGGTCAAATCCCAAGGGGGGACCGCTGAACCATGATATTTGCTAAGTCTTAAAAAATAGACCTCTGAACCATGATAGCTGGGTAAGTTTAAAAAACAAACCTTAGAACCAGAGAAGGGGAAAAGAAGAACCTCTGAACCTATTTTTAGGTTTTGCCCCATTGTAAAGGAAAAAAATGATATAAAAAATAGAAAGAAAAGATAAAATATATAGCAAGAAAAATAATATTTAAAGATCAATTTTTGTTGGACCATGATGAAAACGCATTGATGGTAGTCTAACCTGCCAAGGATAATGAGGGGAATGAGTTATGATGGAGAAGACCTTTGTCAGCGGTAGGACCAGCTTGGATTGTAACTGGGTCCACTGGGAAGAAGTTCCAAGGCGCTTATGAAAAAAGAGAATTGATAGGATCAAGACAGGTGAAACTAGTTCCATCACAAGTAATCCCTAAGAAAAAGAGATCTTATTCTAATTAAAATGTGAGCCTATCCTGGAAAAGTACAGGAACAAGAACTCATAAAAGCCAACTGAGAATATCTTGTGGATGATGAGGAGAAGTTGAAGCCCATTCTGGGGGAGTACGGGGCACAAAGGAGTTGGTGAAGCTGCCCAAGTATATCCTAAAATTGAAGTGTCATAAAAAGCCCAACCTGAGATAATACAGGGTTTCCAGAATATACTGTTGGGTAGAACAACCAAAATAGTCTGGGTCAGCATGAGGCTGGGGAAACCATGCTCTGAGGAGGCGGCAGCAGGTAAAAACCATGGAAGAGGAACCATGATGCTGAACAGGGCATGAAGCATCAAGTGCGAAGGGGATCATGCTCAGCTGAAGTTGTATCCAAGTACAATGGCTGAGACATGACCTTGGCACAAGACGGCATTCATCCCCAAAGTATTAATCTTCCGCTGTATAATTTGGTCAAGTGGGGGAATATTGTTAGGATTTTGGATATGACCATATTATCCCACCTGACCAAGATTATAGGTCTTCTTGTCCACTAGGGGATTCATCATGCTAGTGGATATGAGAGTTATTGTCCTATATGATAACTATTGTTCAGCAAATTAATTTAAAATGTATAATTAACAACCCGCTGGTTTTTGATCCTCCAGATTGATAATGTTTTTTTTGGGAATTTTCCCCAACATTAAACAAGCAATTAAGTTGTCAATTTATATATTAATAATTAATTTGGCTTGAAAAATTGATTGAGTTTTATTGCAGAATGACTAAAGGATTTATTAGTTGCTAGGCAAGTGCTGTAGCCCTGATAGTAAATTGCAATTTAACCTTTTGGGTATTGTGACCTACTGGTTATAGGTAAAAAAGTCCCTTTACCTTATCTGGTTGCTAACCTGATAAGGGTAAATTGCTGGGGTTGAACAAAGGCGTTGAAGCACATTCTTTGTTTCAATCCAGAGAAGGGTGCGTTTTGAGTAGGAGAGAGAACTCAATTGAACCAAGGAGCAAGATCATCGTTTCACGCTACCCTGGAAGGTGAATTCATTGGCAACGGCTGCCATTCCCAATTGGGGCGCCAACAGAAGAGTTGGGCGCCAAATCCCCTATATATATTACCTCAAAAATTATTTATAAAAATTAAGTATTGATACGTCTCAAATATATTTAAGTTTATTATACATTTATTATATTTTGGATTAAAGTCAGGTTATCCTCAGTCCCTGCGTCAAGGGAGAGAAGAACCAATGAACCTAATACTAGTTAAGTTCTACAGAAGAAAGGGATAGAAGTTCACCAAGAAGGTCACTGAACTATAATTGCTGGATAAGTCCAAGGAGTGAACTCTAAGCCAGAATTAAAAACAAGTCTTAAGGTAGAAGTTCCCTTTAGAACCTCTGAACCTGCTGCTAATAAATTAGGTTTTGTTGTTGTCCAGAAGTTGCCAACTCTAAGAAAGAGTTGAAGGGAGAAAAATTCACTAGTTATCTGGAACGTTGATTACCTTCACTAGTGGGTTGAGGGATTGTTGTACCTGTCCAAAGAAGAATCCAGAGCAGGAGAAATATTTGATCGTGAACTACTCAGCTGGATACTAGTCTTCATACTAGTATCAGTCACCCAAATATTTATAAATTGTTTATCAACAAATATTAATTGCACATATAAAGAACATGTGCAAGAAAATTGAGGGAGCTGAAAGGGATTATGATCCTAAAAGAGTAAAGTCTCAAGTTTACATATTGGTGCTCATTCCAAAGGAGAAGTTATCTGCCACCCGTTTCACAATTTTCACAGGGCCCTTGAGCATCTAGGCTCAGAGAAAACCACCATGAGACGGATCTTGCAGCTATAAGAATTAGCCCAAATGTACAAAGCTACAAAAGCAGCAATCAGAAGACGTCTGACTAGGGGATCTTGAAGATCCCCCATATTGACACCAATATTCTCAATTATCATGCAATATTTATTCACTTTTATATCTTGATTTTCCCTTGAAGTATAAAATGCTTCACTTTTTATCTCAATAAAAAACCTTTCCACAGAATCTCAAGTTTAGCCTTTTACTTGCACTTATTGTCGTTTAGGTGATTTAATTGACAGTAACTGGTCTTGAATAAAACAAATATACATAATAAAGTAACCAGTCTAAGATCTGCTCTGTTTGGAAGAAGACACTCTCTATTTCAGATACCTATGAGCTGAGCTGCCAAGGGAGAGGTTAGATTGGCTTCCACTGAGTCTGAGGTCCAACGTACAATAAATATGTGTAAGAGTGTTTACAAGAGTTCCTCCATAGGTGTAGAGAATTTACCAAAGCAGTTGATTCTACAAGATGTAGCATCAGAGGAGAATTTTCACTACTAGGATGATTTTTATCTTAGATAATGGTGTTTGGTGCCTAATTTGCGTGGAGTAGACCCCTGAGCAGCGAGTCAGCCTCAAATAATAAAGTGAACTAAGGTCAGCAAGCTGAATTCATGATAACTTTGACAAAACCAAAAACTTCTAATATCACTCTTGTATGTTAACCAATGAGATTTTAATTTCAGTCTCTAGCCATGGATGCATTGGTTCATACTACTATCAAGAGACTGAACAATAATAATGCCAAACCTCCTTACCAATATATCAACCATAGGACTTAGTAATGTTCTACCATCATCACCCTTGAGATTGAACCAGAAAGCTTTCTATCTCTTGGTCAGGCCCCTATGAAGTTCTTAATAAACGTTGGTCAGAATAATTTATTATCAGTGTTGACAAGGGCATGGTCTTCAACCTGGTACATGAACAATTTCTTGAAGCTTTTTGACCCTCTGACAAGATCTTGAGGAGAGCATTGTCAAAACTTGAACTGTGGACAAAGATGAATTAGATACGTCAAAATTTAATCCCCCACCTACTGATAATTTTTTTTCCTGACACTGAGTTTTTAAAGGCATCAACCTCTGAAATAGATGAAAAAGGGAGGAAAAAATCAGGGTCACCTAAGATTAAGGTGACAAAGAGACCACCCTAACAATTTTTGAGGACTACAGTAAGACAAAGGAAGTCGTCTCATCACGCTCCTCTTCCTTAAGTTCAAGGAGATCACAATAATTGGTTAAAAAGGGAACATCTTAGGAACAAAAATTATTATCATACAAATAGCTCAATCTTCAATTATATGATAATTCATTTTTCACATTATAAATCCCAGGGAAGCTTTCTATTCAAGGACTTTATTGAGGTTATTCAGAAAGCTTTGGCCATCCCAATAGTTCTGGTCCCTTGCTTTATTTTTATTAAGAAAAACTACATAAGACCCTGAGCAGATTAGAAGCCTGTTCCTTCATCCACCCTGCCATTTACAGTGCTGACAACGTACTTAGCCATTATCAACAGAATAGTACGGCCACTACTACAATGTTCTCGATGTGGATCACTTTATGCAATGTTTTTGAAGAAACTTCATTTATAATTGTAAATGCTTAGGCTACCTCCTCTTTTTTACTTAAGCAGGTCTTCACCCATAATGGTAATTCAAAGATTTTATGTCAGATAATGGAAAGATTTTAATATCCCAATTGGTGACAGAGCTAAAGTCCCTAATAAAGATCTGCCAAGTTTTCATCGCCCCTTACCATTCCTCTTCTAATGGAGCGGTTTTAAGGGTAAATAGTGGCAAATAACCATAATTAAGTAAAACCCAGGCTTACATTGCAGATACTCAAGTATACATGACATAATCCAAAGGTTTTAAGGAACTGAAGTTTTGGAGAATATGGGATTGAGACCCATCAAGAAAGAAATAGGAAAAGTACTGATAAAAAACATGGTTCAAGCTCCAAATGTTAAACTCAGGAAAGAAATATGCAAACCCAAGTGTTCAGCACCTATCTGTTGGAGCTGGTCCTAGTTAAAAGTATCTTTAAAGGTATATAAAACTTATTTCATCTTCATAACGCCACTGAGGGTATAAAGGCTCATGATTTTATAAGGCGTGGTTACTGGGTTTTGTTGATGATCAACATATCCCTCTTGTTCAACAGGTACTTTCATTGTGATATTTTATTATTGTAATCATTGGTAAAGACATACGAAATCTGCTTATGGTAATAAGTGTTTGGACTTGATTTATGAAAGGATAATCAAATTGGGTGTTTAGTAAACTAGATCCACTTCTTGTGCCTCCTGCAAGCCTACACTGGTGGCATAAAGAATGAACAACAATGGAGAAACATTCACAACTACACAGACAGAATGGAGTGTGGCTTCTCCGTTGCCTCAGTGGGTAAACTTCAGGTGAATTTTTTAGAAATTAACACGTAACAATAAAGAATTTGAGTTTGCTTTTTATTATTAAACTAATTGAAAATTATTTTACTATTGCAAAAGTGGCCTGCTTGCCCAAGGTTTGTTGATTGGAAGGTTTGAGACTTTCAATAAGCTATCTATTTGATCTCACAGTGCATCAATAGGCAATTTGGAGGATCTGGTTTTGGGTATGTGAGACTTTTAATAATGTTTCAAGCATCTCCAACCGCGTTGAAGCCTTAGAATAATATGTAATGGGGCTGTTCCAAAGCACACTAAAACTCTTCTCAAACTCTTCTGACAGTAATAAGGCCAAGTCCAAACCTTTGACACTTATTTTCTCTATTTGGCATATTAGCACCAATTAAAAATAACAATAAAGGCAGAATATATGAAATGAAGTATTTTTTATAAAAGCATGGAAATATATATAGTAATATGAGATTGGGATGCTTTAGTAGAATTTGATTAAAAAAATCAATTTATTCATATAAAACAAATCTATAAAAACCTTTATTTTAGGATTGGCAAAGTCCAATTTACTGGTACTTTATGATCTTCTGGGTTTTTTCCTCAGGTTATACTGTGGAGCTCTTGCCTGTTTGTAAATGAATGACTTCTTCTCTGAGCCTAACTGTGGCTCCTATTGTTCCCATGAATATGATGGCTCTTGCATCTGCATGAGTATCTTGGTCATCTCAGTCAATTGAGCTTTCAAATAAGTTTGTTTCCCGATTTAATAAAAAGGCTCATTACTTAGAGTCATACAAACAGTGGTTTTCTCTTTGGATGGAGTTTCAGTAATACATCCATCATTTCTAGTAAGCCCAAAGGTATAAAATTGGTTCCTTGGGGCATTGTTTGTGATGTCATGCATGGACTCGTTTTGACCAGTATTCATATTGGTACATCCTCTGATGTCATGGTGACAAGATGTCAAATTATTGTGGCAGTCAAGGGGTATATATATACCTCCGTCATCAGTATTATAGACCGTTCAAAGACTATAAAAAGGGCTTCAAAATTTTGCAAATAATTTTAATTGCTGACAATAATATGAGGGACTTGATTGTTACTATGGCTAGGTAATACGTTAGTACCAAAATTGGTACCATAAGAATTTAGGGGTTTTTAGGGGGCTTTATAGGATGAGGAATTAACCCCTATAGTTGAGTTTTTCTCAACAAAGTTGATTCCTATATAAGTATATTGAGATAAAATCAGAAGATAGTGTTGCAACCTTGATTAAAGCAGAATAAAATATGAACAGGTAAAGGTTGCACTTATAAGGTATTTCTTTATAAGGACATAATACCTTGAAGGATAACTTAGAGCTGTGTTAAAATATATTACTAATTTTATAGCTTCAACTTCACTGCAGTCTCAGTTAATATTTCCCATTTTTCTGAAGATCCAACGTGATATCAAGATTCTAGTTTCATTAGCAATCATAGATTCTTCAGATCCACAATAATAATAAAATTCTAGTTACAACAGTAATCAAAGAGCCTTCAATAATTTGTATCCTTTGGCTCTCAATTATTGTAGTTTGTCCTCCTTTTACTTCGCAATGCACCTTAGTGCTATAAGCTCTTTGGTATCTGGAAGGTGCTTGGTTTAATGGACTTCTCTTCAGTGCCCAAATCTTCTATCATCATTCACTGCAGTCTAAGTTAGTACTCCAAATGTTCTAAAGATTTTAGGTTTGATAATAGCTTGATTGGGTAAGTTTTTTAGCGCTAGTAGTGCCCAACCCCAAATGGGGGAGCCACTACGCATCTTTATTTGCAAATGGGCTGAACAAATGAATTTATCATAAATAAAAAAACTCTAAATATGGTACCTCAGCTAACATCCTAGGAAGCCATATCAGATGGTGAGGAAGCTTTGGGGAAACTTTTGTCTGGAGCCCGCTTTAGCTGGCGGATTTTGACAGATAACATTGGGATAGGATCATCAACAACATGTGACATAAGGATGTATAATTGTGGGTTTTCTTTGTTATTGAGGCCGCAGTTTCCATTGCCTCAACATATTGAGCAAGTTGATGCTCAGCAAATGTGATGAGAGAAGGCACACAAGTGAGTGACTTGATGCGCTGGCAGGTTTTGAGATAATTGGGGTTGAAAAGAGAAGCTTTTGCTGCGTCAATACAAGTGCAGCTCGTACCAAAAGCAAGCTCCTCAATTTTAAACTTTGCATCTTCCTCAAAATCATGAGAAGTATTGGGGATAGGAATACCCTAAAAAAGGGGCTCCATCGCCCCATGAAGATGCTGGCGAAGTAGGGCGTCAGCAGAGGCAGCTGCAGTCTCAACTGCCAATTTATTAATATTTTTATAAACTGGAAAACCGTTTTAAGGGCTAAAATGGTGGAGATGCAAATTGGAGGGTCAACAAAGAACTCCTCCAAAGTAAAATCTGGCTTCACATGGTACAGCCATTTGTCCTCATTAATCCATTCAAGACCCTCAAATAGATTTAGCTCAGCCAACGCTGGGACAGCCACCAGAATTGAATTGATGGCAGGAGCTGATTGGTTTCAGACAGTTGTTCATGGAAGCTCAGCTGAAGCTAGTTCAAAATTGACTCAGGATTTGGCAATCAATCAAATTGATTTAAAATTTTAAAGCTTATTTTTTGATTGGGTGCCACATCGGGAGCAGCGCCAGATTTCCCAAGGTTGGAGGTGGGAGGATCAATCCCGATAAAAAAAATTGGAGCAAAGCAGCTGCTGGCCCAATGTCAGAAGGAGGAGCAGCAGAAGTGGCAGAGGCGGAAGCCATAGGGTACTTGCACAATGAGTGGTCAATCTTGAAGCATAAGGAGCAAATGACGCGTCCATTTTTGACATGCTCCAAGAATGGGTGATCAGAGGCAGACCTTATCACAGTGCAGGAGATATCATGAGGTGGGAATTGCAATGAAATGGGCAGATTGTTGCAAATGGGTGAGGCTCTTCCAGATGATCTGCCCAATTGGAACCACAAACTGCAACACGGGGTCCACGCCATAAATGGCCAAACCCTCCATGAGCTCATGGCAAAGGCGTTCAGGGAAGAGATGGGAGGGCAACCTGGCAAATTGGACCACCAAAGTGGCCTCATCTGGGAGTCACATGCAAATGGTGGGAATAGGGATTATTTAAAATGATTGCCATCTTAGATGCTGCCACTGCATTGGCTTCAGAGCAGAAGCCATGGTTGAAGTAACTCTTAATTAGGCGGAAGTCAATATATCCAGCGAGTTTGAAAACTGCCATGTTCATCTTGATGATGGCTGTGCTTGAATATGGGAAGAAATTCCCATATTTGACCAAGAGGTTAAAACACAAATTGCTCAATGAGAGCACCAAAGGGCTCTGGAGCACCGCCTGGGAGCTTGTGAGGTGGTGGGCCAAGTCCTGAGGGGGGACATAATACCTGGTAGCTTTGGGAGGGCTGGCAGAGCTATCCTGGGTGCACTTCAGCGGTGGCCAAAAAAGCCAGATGGCGGCACAACACCACCTAAGCTTTGGAAGCAGGCGTCAATTGCATTAACATTGGTAGGTTTTGGCTCAATTGAGCGGTCATTTTTTGTATTTTTAAAATATCTGAATTTGGCTTTATTTAGTTAACAAAGCAAAAGAGATATTGATTGGGTAAGGCTTCCCTATACTAAAGGTAGAGATTTTACTAGTAATGGTGGAGGTGGGTAATCTAGGTGTGAGCTAAATTAGAAATAAATAAATTAATTTTGGGTGGAAATGAAAAAGGTTGGAAATTGTGGGTAACAATGAATATTTTGAAGGTAGGGATAATTAGTAAAATATCTTGTCATAACTCAGAACTTGAATTACCAAAGAGTGGGGCAGCAGGGTTTTGAGTTCTATGGGAGAATATTAGATATCAATCTCATATTCTTGGTCAAAACTAAATCACAAAGGCTGTATATAGAAACAATTTGCATCTGATAGTATCATATTGACCACAAAGTTTTAACAATAGTATGCCTTAGTTATATATTTCTTTCCACTCCTAGGACTTACTTAAGCCTAGTTAATTTGTGAGAGTAATACTACTACTATCATGAGCTTCTGTGATTACTGCATTCACGTAATTTTAAAGGTAGGGGGAATCTTATCTCTCTTTACAAATTAAAGTTGATATATGAGTAACTAACTCAATCTTGATGTGACTAAATTTAGTATTTGTTAAATTGAACCTCTTTTATCACAGTTAGAGTTTGATATGCAACTAATTTATTAACTCACCTCATAATCATAATTTGATGATTCTCTGTATTTCAGGAATCCCGATCATGCCAGGTTTTGCCATAGAAGGGGGTTAGATAATACTTTTGCACCTATCATCTCTATAGTTAAAACTTTAAATTTTAATCAACTAAACCCTTCTATTAGACAATTAGTAGTTCAACTAGGTAATAAAAATGTTCCAGTGTCAACTCCTTCAACTCTTAATATAAAATCAAGGGCCAGTTCTCGGTGGAATCCTATTAATCAGAGTAATGGTTCTACTCTGCCTATTCCACTGAATAGGTCATTCCAAGATGAGGGAGTAGCTTTGAACCCCTGATAAAATTGACAAACTGACGTTAAAGTTCTCCCTCTCAGCAGCTTATAAAGTAGCTCAACTTTCTAAGGAAAGGTATCCCACTTTTATAGACCTGAAGGAGTCCAGGGTAGTGGAAATATTTTACCCTCCAATCGCCACTTAGGAACTTCATCATTTGCCCAAACTACTCCTATGTGCAAGATGGCAGATTGGTGAAATCACATTAAAATGCTCCCCTATGGTTACACTATTCTAAGGGTCAAACCAACGTCTAAAATATAAGCTCTACCAAGTTGAAAAGCCAGATTGGGATACTGTCATGGTCAAATGACATCATAGTGGGGACCAACCCCAAGGATAAGGATGGGCGACAGGAGGCCCAAAAGTTGAAGTTGCAGGCCCTCCCTGACCTCAGGCATACCCTAGACTAATGCCGCGTGAAGGCTAAATATGCTCAGGTTGGTACTAGTGTGGTTCTAAATGCCCAGCCCCTATGTCAGCCCAGGCGTTAAAATGGATGGCTTACCAAATAAATGCGGATGGTTCCATTTGGTTAGTTGAGGAATGGGGTTTTGAAACCCATTCCATTTATGAAACAACGCGTTTGGGTCAGATCCAACTTCAATTAATCACTCAAGTGAAGTCAGTTTTGGCATATTCAACTAATTCAGATGGGGGTATGTGCCTATTGGTGGATCAGTTCTTGGGTCCACTTCAGCACACCTCATATTCCCACACCCTAGTTTCATTATGTTTTCCCCGACCAACAGTCCTTGTTGGTCAACTTCCCTAATAAACATTTTCCCCGTTTTATGTTTTTATTTTTATGATATTTCAAACGCTCCTGTGTGTGAACCTCTTTGAGGAGGTCTCGCACTCTGTTAACCTTGCCATCATAAATACCTTAGCTATGCCCTTGTGCACCGTTGGTTCGCCCAAGTTCCCTCCAACCTGGGTTGCTTACCCCCTTCAACTTTGTGCACCGCGTCATTTTTGGTAGGTCATTTATTATAAAACTTGCACTTCTCTGACTAAATTATTATTGCTCCAGCACCCTCTGCTGGGCTCTAATAACTTTAGCACTACGGCTAGTTCCCTGGCATTGGCCTTGTGCACTGTGCACTACCAAGCTGGGAACAGGAGAGTTATAGACACTCTCCTTACATTAGTCAACCAACCTCTTTAATTTATGTGCACAAACTTTTTCTGTGTGGAACTTTTCCAAATAGGAAACAGTGAGTGCCGGCTGTGGGCTTCAGATGTCATTAGCCACACCACTGTTTCCTCTTTTTCCTGAAGGTTGGAGCAACTCAGCGTTATTATGGTTGCCTCCAGCTGGAAATTGTCCACCCTTCGTGCTTGTACCTGGTGGATACAGATGCTTTGAGGTCTGAAAGTCATGATTCCCCGACTTTCTGCCAAAATTATTAATTTCAAATTAAATAAATGAATTTTCCTTTGCCCGCGCATTCAGCCAATGCTGGCGGAATTGGCACAGATGGGCCTGGGTGTGTTGGCCATGGATAACGTCTGACATTCCATTACTGTTTGATGGATAGGATCGTTTTCATCTATAAACGCAATTATAATGAAGACCTTGTCTATACCTCTAAACTGTTTATTAGCTCATATGGCCTGGATGAGGACTCTATTCCTGTATATCAGATTACCCCTGAGAACCCACGTTTTACCACTACCATGATCTGGGGCACTCAGGAAGTGGAAAGGAACTTTGTTTTAGATATAATAATGTATATGCACCTGCAGAAGGTGTGGTGGGATATGTAGCCTCAGTAGTAAGAGTGGCCCACTATTCCTCCCCTTCTATGATTCCAAAACATACCCTGAAGGCTTGCTCACACCAGAGGAAGAATTTTCAGGGGAGGTAGTGGCGTTTTCTGCTTTTAATAAATCCCATTCTGGATACTTCTTATTGACTGCTACCCTCACATCCCCTTTGGGGAAGTTTACCACAACCATTTTAGTGGATACCAGTGCCTCTAACAATTTTATTGACTACGACCTTGCTGACTACCTTGAGTTGAATTACTCACCAGGTGGTATGGTTAGAGGTGGGGCTTCTCAAGGTATCCCTACACTGAACGTCATGAGGTTAGTGGACTACCAGGTGGGCGCCTATCTTCTGTCTGACCATTTTCAAGCTATCAGAAACCTCTTGTTCCCCATTATTTTGGGTGTAAAGTGGTGGAGAAAGTTTGACGTCAGGACTAATTTGAAAGAAAATACTCATCCTTGTCTTTGTCCAATGGTCACATCTTGACTGTTCCTTTGTTGAAGGATAACGCCCAGGGCAAATTACCTCATTGGCCCAATATTCCCACTTTTAAGCTTGCCCCCTTGCTGAAGCCCTCTGTGGAGGTTCCCCTACCATCCTGTTTGGGGGGTTTAAATCTTCTTTTGATGCAGCATCCGCTAACACACTTCCTGAGCACTCTGAATTTGATTGTGACTTCAAGCTCACTGTGGATCTGGTGCATATAGCTTCCCCCATTTTGTCACGGGTGGGGATCCCAGACCCCGTCCGTTTCATCCTGGAAATGCCCACGCGGCGGCATTCCAGGCGGGCAACCTAACCAGACAGACTTAGGCACAGGAGAGGCGAACCTTTTCTCATCAAATCTCAGAAATGCCCATGCGGCGGCAAATGGAGTGATGAGGCCAGACTGTCACTAATATGAGGTCCCCTATCACAAACCCAAACCCAAAAATATCAGGTAAGCAAGGTGCGACACCTCGAAGGAACTTTATTTTTATTTTAAAATTAATAAAAAACTGAACTGGAGGGGACCAAGGCCAAGACTTAGAATTCCAACTTGGAATTCGAGAAGGTTGGGTTTGACTTTTATAAAGTCACTTCAAAGGAGCCTCTCTGATTCATTCCTTAAGCCTGCCAAGCTTAAGGAATGGTCAGAGCAGCTCAGCCCAGCCCTCCAAGTCTGACCACCCACTCCACCATACCCAACAATTCTGATTGGTTCAGTTTGAATTAACTGAATGAACCAATTGGAATGTAACGTTTGGAAATTCATCCTTTCGGATGATTTCCATTCGTTACATCACCCCCCACTAAAACGGCCCTCCAGGGGCAGAGAGCCGCCATTTCAGGAGGAATCATTGGCAAGAGGTCTTCCCAGGGCGAGTCACCTCGAGCCCCAAGAAGGATCCTCTCAAGGGGAAATGGGGGGAACAGAAACTGGAAACTGGGCTGTTGGAGTAAGCCCCAACAGGTAAGGACATTCGTACCCAACACCTGGCCAAATCACCACCTCCTGGAGGCTACCACTAGTAATGGCCTTCCCATCCTAACCAAGAAGCCGCTTTCCCCAATGGTAGCCCCAGAAGGCGCGAAACAGCGCTGGCCATGGGCCATCCCCTTTGCGCTGTCAGGCCTGAGAATGGCCTTCCCATCCCAACTGGGAAGGCACTTTCCTCAGTCCTGCTGGCAGTGGGGTTGACCCCATGGCGCTGGTGCTGGGGCGAATATCTTCCCCTTTTGGGACTTTCTGGGGTTGAGGGAACCTGCTGGGAACAGGTGCCCTCAGACACGGCCACTGGAATTGGTGGGAACCTGAAGTTTGGCAGACCCTCAGTTTTCACTGACGTCGCAGGGCTGGCCATCGGTCGCTGGGTTGGCCCAGCGCCGGTTTCCTCAACAGCCGGGACAAAATGGAAATCCTCTGAGGGTATGGACCACCTCCAACCAGAAGCAAAATGAAGTTGGAATAATGTCACAGGTGGGGATCCCAGACCCCATCCGTTTCATCCTGGAAATGCCCACGCGGTGGCATTCCAGGCGGGCAACCTAACCAGACAGACTTAGGCACAGGCGAGGCGAACCTTTTCTCATCAAATCTCAGAAATGCCCATGCGGCGGCAAATGGAGTGATGAGGCCAGACTGTCACTAATACGAGGTCCCCTATCACAAACCCAAACCTGAAAATATCAGGTAAGTGAGGTGCGACACCTCGAAAGAACTTTAATTTTATTTTAAAAATAATAAAAAACTGAACCGGAGGGGACCAAGGCCAAGACTTAGAATTCCAACTTGGAATTTGAGAAGGTCAGGTTTGACTTTTATAAAGTCACTTCAAAGGAGCTTCTCTGATTCATTCCTTAAGCCTGCCAAGCTTAAGGAATGGTCAGAGCGGCTCAGCCCAGCCCTCCGAGTCTGACCACCCACTCCACCATACCCAACAATTCCGATTGGTTCAGTTTGAATTAACTGAACGAACCAATCAGAAAATAACATTTGGAAATTCATCCTTTCAGATGATTTCCGTTCGTTTCACATTTACCCATTGACTGTCCAGGAGGAAGAGGCGTTGAATGTGTGGGTGAAGGATCAGTTAGACAAAGGTGCCATTTTTCAGCATACCTCCCCTGTCTGCTCCCCACTTCACTTTGTTGAGAAGGCGGATGGTACTTTACGCCCCTGCAAAGACTATAAAAACCTCAATAACATTACTGTACCAGACCTCCATCCCATCCCTTTGAATTCACAGATTGCATGCTATGTGGAGAAGGAGAAGGTCTTCTCCAAACTGTATTTCTTCAATGTGTTCAATCAGATCCAGATTAAAAAGGGACAAGATTGGCTGACTGCATTCTGTACCTTAAAAGGGATCTTCCAGTTTTAGGTCATGCCCTCTAGCTTAAGAATGCCCCTGCTATCTTTCAACGCCGCATTGATTCAGTGTTGAGTGACTTGTTAGGGGTATGCGCGGTTGCCTACATGGACGACATTTTGGTGTTTTCCCCTGACCATGAGTCCCATGCAGTACACCTTCAGCAAGTGGTGGAGAGGTTAAAGGCAGCCAGCCTTACACTGAAGATAAGCAAGTGTGAGTTTTTCAAGCCTCAGGTCACTTTTCTGGGCAACGTCATGTTTGAACAAGGACACATGGTAACTCCATATAAGGAGAAGGCGAATTGTGAGTGGCCCACCCCCACCTCGTCAAGGAATTGAGAAGCTTTTTGGGGATGTGTACTTTCCTCAATAAGTTCACGCCAAATCTTTCCGAGGTGGCAGCTCCCTTATATAAGGCTAGAGGTGCAAAGGTGCTTCAGTGGTCCTCCATTTTGGAATATGCTTTCCAAGCAGTGAAGTGCACCCTGTTGTCCACGTCTGTCCTTCGCCATGTTGACCCTTCTAAAGAGTTCATTGTGTCTACAGATGCCTCCAACTTCGCCATAGTGGCTGCCTTGTTACAAGTAGGCGAAGATGGGATAGAGCATCCATTGGGATATTTTTCTAGGAAAATGTCTTTGCCATAGTTGAACTACGCCGTTTATGATAAAGAGTTACTGGCAGTGGTGGAGGCGCTGACTTATTGGCGTCACTACTTGCATGGCTCATCCCAACCTTTCTGGGTATGTACAGACCACCATGCCTTGCTGTACTACCGCGCTCCTCATGTCATAACCCCATGACAGACCCATTGGCATGAGACCCTTGCCCAATTTGCATTAACGTATGAGTTCACCAAGGGCAAGGATAATGGTTTGGCGGATGCTTTAAGCCGCAACCCTGCTTTAGCTTCTGATCCAAAGGAGGTAGAAGTCCACAACACACAGGTGATGATTCCTCCAAATAAATTTTGTCGCAACTTCCCTCTCCCCTGGCCAACGGGACAGTGCTCACACCTTTGAAAAACGCGGAGGAATATGGTATTTTCAGAAAGGTTGTCCTTTCTCAGCTGCTGTCGGGTGAATATACTATGGTTCTTGCTAAGAGCGCTTTATATCAAGAGGATCTAGCCAGGGGTTATCATATTAAGGATGAGATGGTGTGGTTTCAAGGGCGCCTTTGGGTATCTGCTGGACCACTGCGCCTGGAAATCATCTGGGACCATCATGATGAAATCACCATTTGTCATCTGGGAAGGCAAAGGCCTTGAAGTTGATACGTAGCACCTACAATTGGAAGGGCTTACCTGCTCAGGTGGGGCGGTATTGTAAGGAGTGCCTGGTATGCAACCAGATGAAACCCAATCATCAACCTTTAGTGGGGTTTGTTGGTACCAGTCCAAAAGATTAAATGGGCCTTAGACCTCCCTCTCAGTTGATTTCATTGTGGAGCTACCTATCTCTGATGGTTATGATGCCATCATGGTGGTGGTGGACCATTTTACAAAGTTTGCCCACTTCATTCCTTGCAGAACTACAATAACCGCGGCTGAGATGGCTAGGATCTTTGTCACTCATGTGTTTGCGCTCCATGGGGTTCCCCAAGAGATTATCAGTGACTGGAGACCCCAATTTACCTCCATCTTTTTGAGAGTTGTGTAAGACTCTTCATATTCGCCCCTGCCATTCGACTGCCTATCACCCTCAATCAGATGGGCATACTGAACGAGTGAATTAGTGCTTGGAACAGTTCCTGTGGTGTTACACTGCCGCGGATCATTCAGATTGGGCTTCTCATCTTCCTATGGCCCAATTTAGTTACAACAACACATTGCATTTCTTGATCAGTTGTTCGCATTTTTTCGCCAGCCATGGATTTAACCCCACCTTTAACATGGAGCCCAGCTGTGGGTCTAAGGTTGAAGCGGTGGTGGACTTTGCCAAGACAATCAAGAAGGTCCACCAGGGGGTTTCCACAAGATTGGAGGTGGCAATGCAAGTGTATAAGGAGAACACTGATGGGAAGCACTGAGTGGGTCCAGCGTATAAGGAAGGGAATCTCGTGATGCTTAATGCTTGTAAAATCCCTATCAAGCAGTCGTGTAAGAATCTGGGACCAAAGAGGATTGGCCCTTACCACATTGTTAAAAAGGTGGGCCATGCCTCCTACCAGCTAGATCTTCCCTCTTCATTTCAGATTTTCTCTGTCTTCCATGAAAGCAAATTGATGTTGTTTGATGGCCCCCACCAGAGACTCCTGAGGCCTATCTCATAGATGGGGCGCCAGAGTGGGAAGTGGAAGAAATAATTGCCTCCTGCCGCGTTAAAAGAAGGCTTGAGTACCTGGTATCCTGGAAGGGGTTTGATGCTGCAGAGAACAGTTAAGTTCCACCATGTGACTGTGTGCATGCCCAAGATATGATTGAAGCTTTCTATAAGCGTTTCCCCCAGGATGCTGGATCTCAACCCAAATTAACCGTTGCCGCCATGAAGTTGGCCCCAGCCCACAAGAACTTTTCCCTTGCGCAAGCCCTTGGAGGGGGGGTTTAGCCCGTTGGGAGGAGAGGATAATGTCAAAGTCAAATGACATCATAGTGGGGACCAACCCCAAGGATAAGGCTGGGCACCATGAGGCCCTAAGGTGAAGTTGCAGGCCCTCCCTGACCTCAGGCATACCCTAAACCAACGCTGGGTACAGGCTAAATATGCTCAGGCTGGTACTAGTGGGGTGACAAATGCCCAACCCCTTACGTTGGCCCAGGCATTAAAATAGATGGTTCCATTCAGTCAGTCAAGGAACGGGGTTTTGAAACCCATTCCATTTACAAAACAATGTGTTTGGGTCAGATCCAACTTCAATTGATCACTTGAGTGAAGTTGGTTTCAACATATTCAACTAATTCAGATGGGGTGTGTGCCTATTGGTGGGTCAGTGCTTTAGTCCACTTCAGCATACCCCTATTCCCCCGCCCTAATTTAATTATGTTTTCCCTGACCAACAGTCCTTGTTGGTCAACTTCCCTAATAAACATTTTCCCCGTTTTATGTTTTTATTTTTATGATATTTTAAAAGCTCCTGCATGTGAACCTCTTTGAGGAGATCTCGCGCTCTGTTAACCTTGCCATCATAAATACACTCCAGCTATCCCCTTGTGCACCGTTGGTTTGCCCAGGTTCCCTCCAACATGGGTCGCTTACCCCCTTCAACTTTGTGCACTGGGTCATTTTTGGTAGGTCATTTATTATAAAACTTGCACTTCTCTGACTGAGTTGTTATTGCTCCAGCACCCTCTTCTGGGCTCTAATAACTTTAGCACTATGGCTAGTTCCCTGGCGTTGGCCTTGTGCACTGTGCACTACCAAGATGGGAACAGGAGAGTTATAGACACTCTCCTTAAAGATACCCTCAGCCTAATTTGGATTCCATCACCTCCCACTACTAAGCCTCAAATCAGTGTAAATACTAATAAATATCAATGTGATAAGGGTTCCTCTTCCCCAATCCCACAAGTTTTTATTATTAACCATATAAAAATCAGAGGTCCCTTTAGTCAATTATAAACTCCCTATTTGAATTTAAATTACTAGCACAAGCTCTAAATACTCCAGCAATGGCTATATCGTTGTAATCCTGTGCAGATAGTACCTGCAAAACTTACCCCTGCCAGGATTCCAACCCCTTCCATCTGGTAGCACAAAGCTTGTATTGCATGTAATTTTGGATGTCTAACTAATATATATATATCAATAAAGCTCAACAAGCTCTACTCCTCTGAGTAGCCTATCGCTTTTTTGTTGTGGGCACCCATCCACTTTTAGGTATCCATATCTTTTACTATATAAAGGATCATTTCCCCATATCCCCTTTGCCCTTTTAGATGAATTAATAATTATAGCTTTTTAGACATCCCTTTTCACATAGCTATAAGGCTTATCTATCTTTAAAGACCCAGGGAGCCCATGTTAGCTCTGGTTATGAACTTGAAGTTCCTAGGTAACCATCCAAGTGACCAAGCAACTAAGATAATAATAGCCTCAAAGCCCCCATCTGATGGGTGGATAGTTATCTTAGTGGAAGCACGTTAATGCCATGATTTGTGCCATGATGCGCATAATGCTCTTATAAACTTGGTAAGCTTGATGAAATTGGCAAGGATTATTATTAATTTAAAAAGCTGGGAAAGGTGAAAACAAGGTAGGTTTACCCTCATAAGAGAGGTTACTGGCCTGAATAATGGAAAAGCTTTAGGGGTTGGTAGCGGTTATTGTACACTGCAACTAATTATTGGGTGTAGGGGTTCCTAAATTGTCACTTGTAAGGGAAAGTCCATATTGTTTAGATTTTTTAAAGAGTTGGGGGTGGGGTGGGATGATGGGGCATGCCATGGTTGGTGCTCCCTCATTGAGAGTATAAGCGGTTTTAAAAAATATTTTTATACTGAGATGTGCTCAACCCTCATTGCTCTGGTACTGAATATTAACCTATATCTCATAAAATTAAAAAAGTATTTTGTATAATTAGGACTGGGGAGCAATCTTTGGATTTGTAAAATTGATATTCATGGCAAATTATATTGATCCTACCATAATAATTAAATATAAAGGGGATTGGAATATTAGGTTAAATTTGGAAAGTGGGAAGCGTTATGTTATAACTTTATTAGAGTAAAAGATGTTACTTAAAAGTGTAGTTAATGGATTTATCTAGATAGGAACCCAATTATATCAACATATAGACAGTTGAGCAATTTGGGGATAGGTGCAATCTTATAAGAAAGAGGTTATAAGGCACATAAAATCCTTAAAGTGTTGAACAGATGAAGATACTTACCCTAAACTTGGAGGTTTGAAGATTAATAAACTTTCCAGCACTGTGCCAATAGTGTATTGATTTTAATAACTAAACAGTTGCAGATATTAATATTGAGGTTCCATTAGCTTAATCCTAAAAAATTATTTGATTATAAGTTTACCATTAACCTTAAGATATTATTTAAATATCTGAGTTTTGCAAGTACAGTCTTCCCTTTAATGTTAGAAAAAGTTGTCAGGATTGTTACCTTGAAACCTCCTGGATTCAGTTGCTTAGAATCTGGCTGGTTCCTGGGGGCATACAAACCCCTGTTTAAAATCAACTTTATGCACCCTGTCCCCAAACAGCAATGGTTTTCTTAGGCATTTACTACTCACTATATCAAAAGAGGATTCTATCCTGGTGATGATATCCTTGAGCTAATCCCAAGGGTGCAAATTCATGGAGCTAACCTCTTTGGTGTTCAGTGCTATCTGTTAACCCTCCCAGTACCATCTATATAACCTATGGTATGGTTAGCATGGACTTTTAAGCCAGAGTACACTTTTCAGTTTTAATGTATAGCATATCCTACTCTAATACTATTTTAGACAATCATGGTATGAGGTAAATACTTCTCTTTTGGCTTCCCTGCTATCTCCAAAGTGATGCTGATATATGTTCCAGTAGCTAAGCCCCTACATCACCTGATTATCTCACCCTGTAGAGTAGCCCATATGATGATAATATTATAAAACTTGATTTATAAGAATTGGGGGATTGCATCCCAGAGAATATTTTAGTAAAAATAAAGTGGTACCCAATTATAACAATATAATAAATTAAGTGCCACATTAGAAGGGCTGATAGTGATACAGGGGTAAGGGTTAGATCTACATGGGGATCTAGAATAATATTTAGCTTGTAGGTATAGTCACCAGTCTGGTCTGCAGATCTTAACTGGAAAACCTGATCCACCTATACCTAATTAGAATATAGAGTAGCTTAGTAGAGTATTTTATTTCTAAAGCTTGGGATAGTATCAACTCTATGCTGATAATAACCTTCTAGCTAGGGAGGGTTGAGGCAGGAGTCCATCTTCCCGATAAATAAGGTTACGAAGGATCAGGCTTAGACTATATATCTTAAATTAATCAATCACTTACCCCAAATAAACTTTGACCAAACAAAAATTATAAGGCTGTCAGTGTTACCACTGGGTAAGACTTCACTCTCATTAGGGCAAATCCTTAAAATTATAAAGTTGAAGTTAAATAACCTGGTAGATACAAAGAAATCATCTCATGTGGCCAACCTTTATTAAAGCTCAATGATGCTGGGACACTCAAGATTAGATTCCCAAACCAACCTTCACCTCAAGTTTTGATGGGGGCTGATGGTAGATATGATTGCAGAACCTTTTAACTGAAGTTCAGGTTGGATACGAACTGATCCGCTTAGAATCATAGATCCCCTAAACTTAAAAGATCGGCTCAAAATCTAATTGAGTAGGGGTCAACATTAAACCAGGATCGTAAGATGGATTATAAACTGGATGAAAATAAATTTATAGGGGTGGGGGTCGTAATATCTGATAAGGTGGGATTGAAAAGGGGGTTCGGATTCTTATCCCCAGGCTACCATCCCCACCAAAGATTTTAAAATTATTTGAGGTGGGTTGACCTTGGGACAAATATACCACAGTGAGAATGTTTTCTAGCTAGTACAGGTTTCGAACTCAAAATCTGCACTTAGGGTGGAAGCAGTTTTATCTGCTCGGCTAACCACCCTTTCCCCACCAAAGATTTTAATCGGCTAAATTTAAAGTTACGATGATTTAAATTAAACTAGGAAACTTTTCAAAGGGTTTTAAGGTTAGATTCAACCGATTGATTATCCCCAACCTCGCATACCCTCGAATAAAATTTAAAAAAGCTGTACCCAGCCTAATAGAGTGAAACCCACCTTAGCCAGTTTAATTTGGGGGCCTTTACAAAGTTTAATTAGATAATAATGATGATGAGAGCCTAAAATTAAAGCGCCTGGGTGGCGAGCCAGTAGAGGGTATTCGATAGGGTGTTGCCGTCGTCCATCTCCTTGGGAGAAAGATCAAAGTCTTGGATGGCCTGGTGGGGATCGATCACGGCGCAAGCCATGTGGATGAAGGTGCGCCACCCACCCGGGAGGGGCGGGTCGTTCCGGGTGAGGGCCTGGGCCAGAACGGGGTAGGCCTCGGTGACCCAAGGCTTATCTAGCAAGAGGTGGGAGATGGGGGTGAAGGGCAGCATCTGAATGCAGTGGATGAACTCGACATTTTTCCCAAACCACGTGGCGTAGTCGACCTTGGTACCCCAAACCACCCCCACCGTCTTACCCCCGCTAAACTCGGGCGGGTACACCTCGTGCTGGGAATCCATGTGCCAGTACTTGCGCGAGCTGCGCAGCTCGGTGGTGAGGAGCAGGTTGGCGGTGCGCGCCAACGCCTGGTCCTTGAGGGTGATGGCCACGAGGTACATCGCGTAGTAGGCGTTGACGGCTTCGCTGGTGCTCTCCTGGTTCTTGCCGTCGCCAAACTCGAACAGCCCCGACGCCCAGGAGTGCCCGTCGAAGAAGTCCTTGTACCGGAACTTGGGGAAGAACGGGTCGGTGGCGGAGGGGTTGGCAAAGTCGCGGATCAGCAACAAGATCGGCTCCCGCCACCACCACACCCAGCCCGGGTCGTACTTGCCCACCACGGCGCTGGCGTAGAGGAAGTACCCGTAGTGGAAGTGGTGGTCGTTGTACCACCCGTTACCAAAGTCAGCCCCGGAATCGCTGATCCCGTCCGCCGTCATGATCCCACCCCACGTCGAGTCGTAGACGAACCTATTCTCGTTATGACCCCCGAACCACGGCTCGAGGTAGCGCTTGCACTTTGCCACCACCCCCGGGATGAGGTCGTCGCAGCCGCACGACTCGGCAATCAGCGCCAGGCGAGCGATCTTCGCCACCGCCTTGCCGTAAAAGTAGGGATCTTTGGTGTCTTGATCGATCTCCAGCTGGACGTCATTGGCGAGCGCGGCCTGCAATGGGGCGCGGAGGGAGGGTGAGACGGGGTTCGGCGAGAACCATTGGATGGGGGACAGCACCTCCAGAAGCGTCCACTGGTCCCCCACCACCGCCGTCAGAGGGCCCTTGATGCACCGGTAGCCCGTCAGGTCGGCCCGCGATGGGTTGACCAAACATTCCTGGTGGTGGGGCATCGAGAGCATCAGCAGCGGCAAGTTGCCGCCCTGCTTGCGGAAGTTGAAGTGGAGGTAGCTCTGGTGATCGGTGGGGAACTCGTACGCGACGCTCCCACCCACGGGGTAGGTCGAGCTGAAGGTGTCCAAGACCTTCAGGTTGGCATCCACTGGCCCCGGTACCATCGCCATGCGCAATATACCGGTGTACGCGCTCGATAGGGTGATGCCATTCAAAGTCTGGACCCAGGCCACAGGGGTCTGGGTATAGAAGGCCCAGATCTGGCCGCTGTTAAGGGTCACTACGGTGCGACAATTGCTGGTAACGACGTTTAAGATGGCATGGATGGTGGTCAGCGCTATTTGACATGCCGAGACATCAAAGGTCACGTAGGGTGAGCCCCGCACAAAGTAGCCCCGCAGCTTGTCATCCCACTTCACGGCGCAACCCAACTCGTCGGTGTTGATGAGCTGGCGCTTCATAACGCTCACCCCCTCCACCTTCAGTTCCCAGTTCGCTACGAACGGGCTAATGACGTAGTCTTGGGTGGGGACCTGGGTGGGGTAGCACACGAGGCACCCTGAATCCCTGGTCTGCACCAGGTACGGATAAAGCCCGAGGAATCCCGTACCATCGCCCAAGGTTAAATTCTGC
The DNA here is from genome assembly GCA_022478985.1 of Massospora cicadina. Lineage (NCBI taxonomy): Eukaryota > Fungi > Entomophthoromycota > Entomophthoromycetes > Entomophthorales > Entomophthoraceae > Massospora > Massospora cicadina. Next base: position 121,380 of record JAKSZP010011978.1, read on the forward strand.
CACCAACGGTTCGTCTGTAGCGGACACAAGGCCTTGCGACCTATTAGGCCCGTAGGCTGAAGCGGATGAACCCTAAACTCAAACGTTGGACGCTCGTTGGAGAGGGGCGCCACCTCCAAATCCTCCGCCTTCACCTTCTTACCCTCGAAAAACGAGTCGGGACGCTTTCTCGACGCTCTCCCCTCCCTCACCTGAGCCTCCTTCTTGCTCCAAAGGGCCGACACCCAGTTACTAGGCCACTGTAATATCGGCATACCGATTTCAATCAAATATCTCGCTTAAATACTTTAATTCTGCAGATTGCAACCCCAAATGTCCATCGAGGGTACGGATATTTTGAATTTAATTAACCCAAAGGGTAACCAAATGTTTTCCCATCCGAACCGTCATCGATGATGTATTCCCCCAAAAGCGGTAGCGGTTAACGATCTAATAATGAACCCAAATTTAGTTTAGTACCAATTTAACCTATCATCTTAGAGGATTCGATCAACTATCGGAACGTGTGGGGATCCAACCTCTTTAAAATCAACCGCAGCCCCACCCAAACCATCTTTTGGATTCAACCGCAATGATGCGAATTAAATCGCCGATTTTCATTTCATGTTTCACCCCCTTATCTTCTATCGCCCGAGTGACCTTTCGAATCGATTCGCCATCACCGACCCTTAACTTGTCAAACTTATCATTCCCTATACTACTTTGATTTGATCCAATCAGATAAATCCCGATTTATGCTTTCATTTTTCCCACCTTGGGTGGATTCGTTGATTACACCTTAATGGCCAAATAAGTTAAGCCCTAGCTTAACGAATGGCTCCTACCGAGTTGGATTCATGCTGTGCATGGCAAGAGTTTAAATCGAAAGATTTTAGATTCGATACCGTTTTAGATCGTAACAATATAACTTAGAGGCGATACAACTAGATAGTCATCTCATTACTATTAAGCAAATACCATCCTTGGGCTATCTGCGACCCGAATATCTCAAGGTTTATCGAAAACCCTTAGCAAACCGGTTGACGTCCCAACTTTAAAATTCGTCCATTTCAAATTCAAACTTGCGTAGTTAGCCTCATCGAAAACTACCCAGCTTAAAAATTTTAGCTGTTTTTATAAAGGTTTGATCATTAAGTTAGAAACTTTCCCCATCGTCAAATTACCGATAGAGGTTAAATCAAATTTAATGTTAGTAATTAAAAGTTGGTAGCGAGGAACTTAAAATTTTACCACTTTATAGTTTAACTTAAAATAGGAAGGATGGAGGTTGGTTATCAATTTATCTTAAGCAATAACCAAAGTGGTAGCCAAGTTGATAAACCCTTACCCGCTAGGAAATAATTCGACTTACCTTACCAATTGAGATCGCCAGATAAACTAGGTAGATGAAGGTAATTGATATTAAGAGATCTATTGTGGCATTTTCAACAATGATGAATCTAGATTAGTTAATCAATTAAGTTATAACAAGATGTCTCAATGATTAAATTTAGATACCGTTAAGATTGATTACGCTACATATCTCAAAAAATATTTTTTATAAGAGATCTGATTCTGGCGTTAGTGTAGATCAGTGATTCCCAAAGTGGTTTGTATGGACCCCCTGGGGGTCCATAGAACCGCTGAAGGGGGTCCGTGGCAGATTAGAATTGATTTGGGGGCCCTTAGGACCCACTTTTGGAGCCACCGGTTTGATATAAATAAAACAATTGTGAACCAATTAATTACAATTAAATTTAAAACCAGGCTTTTGCAATGTGGAAGCGTCCATCGGCAAGATAGGTTATAGGATTAATGGTGCTGATAGTTACCCCAAGCAATTATACGGCTTGATCATCTATCCCAGTAATTCCCAAACTTATTTGGCTGATATCCCTTCGCATTACATGGTTTAGCTTGTGGACCCCCAAGTGAAATATCTCCACATAGATGCATATTAGCCAAATTACAAATTTAACTTCAATACCTTGAATGGTAAATGGTGACATAAAATAAAAATTTTAATTGGTAATTTACCAAATGGTCCATACTGGCCACCAAATTATTTTTAATTTACATGGGCTCCCTCAGCAGCTCCGCGGACCCCTGTGGTATACACACTTTTTAATCACTGATCTACCCCATCTATAACGCTGTTGCATCCTATCAAACCTCTGTACATCTTTACAAACTTTTACATCCTCACCTTAGGTTGATAAAGAGCGCTTGTTTTATTAGAAAACTAAATAATCCCACCTTTAGTTGTTAATAGATCTATTAAGGTAAAAGCTTACCCATTCCAAAACTTTTTAAACTTGGTGATTACCCTTGTTGGAATCCTGGAAATTTCTGGATCACTGATGCTTTTAACATGGGATTTGAACAACCTTGTGGATGTAGGAGTGCTAAAGCTCTTGGCCACAAATAGGTATTTTCAAGAAAAAATAGGTATAAGTTAATTTTTAGATATATATAAATTTATTAGTGATATAAATATGGGAAAAAAGTGATCCTCTATTGAATTATCGCCTCCTAGCATTTAACCCTTTTAGTGCCGGACAATGATATACCATCATTCACTACACTTGCAAAAAGTGCCAACGACAATATATCATCATCCGGCACTAAATGGTTAAATATCATTCTATGATTGATTTTTATAAGCCTTTTCCCAAACCTTAATAAATTTGTCAAATTTGTCTGGTTATCTTCACATAGGCACCCATTTTTCACTAAGCACTAAAAGGGTAAACTAATTGAGGGCTAATAAAAAGATACCTGAGAATTTGGGTTAGGTGGAGAATGGCTCATTTTGGGTAAATAAAGCTATAACCTATCAAAGCTCTCAAAAGTCTCACCACCTCATCTTGGCTTAAGTTCAGGTGAGTGATTGACACCAGGTATGGCATATCCATGGGGTAGAGATTTATATATTCAGTCCAATCAGATGGCTCTAAAATATTTTCAACTCCTGGAACACCCTTCAAGTCTATAAAGGGGGCTGGGTTTCCCTTAGGCTGTGTCAGACAATTACAGGTCTGATTGTGTAATTTAAGTGTATCAGTTCAAAATATGGACAAAATTAAGGATGAAGTTGGCAAAAAGACCATGGTCAATTCTCAGTGGAACCCTTTGAATTGGAGCAATAATTTAGTAATAATACTTGGGCAGATACCACAAGTTTGGGTAGTCAAATTGCACCAACTATGTGGCAGATTCAGGGAGTCCATCAAAGGCTTCTCTCCAGGCCACATGTAATTTAGTACAACCTACCCTGTGGAGACTGGCCCCTTTTATAGGGTTGGAGGGGGTTTAGCAAGGTAAAATATTTTCCCATCTTCTGATTGGACTAAAGATATAAAATCCCTTCCACATGGGTTCATCTTCCAAGTTGTCACTTCCCCATCTGCCCTAGCATTGAAGTGAGGTAAGTCTCAACCAATCCAATAATTCAAATCCCAATATTCCCTAATTTGGATGTTACTAAGAAATCCAAACTCTGAGCCTCAATAATTAAATACTAGCATCGACTTATTAAGAGAGTTCACTTTTTATCCCCTCAACACAATTAATAAAAACATATATATAAAATCCAACTTTTTTATAGTTTTAGTGCTTGATTATATTTTGAAATAAGCGGTATCAATCCCATTATTGTTGGACTTTAGACAACCAACGCACCAGCGAGCTCAATAAAAGTCTAAGATCCAACAAATGGTGCTCACTACAGGGGACTATTTACACCACAAAGTCCTGTTCAAAAATGAAAACTGTGATGGAACCAAAACTAGCTGCTTTATAACAATAACTTGCCAGTGCATTGTCTTGTAACAATCAAGTTTGTCTCAATTGTTACATTCTGACTCAGCTTTGGAATTTCTGCATCTGAGTCAAAACAATTTAAAGATGTTTTTAGCTCAGTTGTTTTGGGCTTTGGGTTGTGCCTCACCTGAGTTTTAGATTAGGCTTGTGTGAGCCTAATCAATGACTTGGGTGAGGCCCCCAAGGCGGCCTTTATAAGGTGTGCCTGCCCATTCTAAAGTTCACTTCAGAATTTTCACCCTAGCATTCCCTTCCTGGAGAGCATTGTCAATTGCTCCACAGATGAGCTACGGTTGGTGGCCCCTTTTTAAGTCCAAAAATAAAAACAAAGGTTGTTTTGGGGTTTTCATACTGTTGGGATTTTTGCCCATAATCCCAGTCTGCTAGATTACCTGGTATCGCTAGGGGAAAAATTCCCTAAGGCAAAATGAATTGGAAATTGGTTGACCTAAATTTTGGAGGAACTACATTTGGGGGATTTTAGAATATTTGTCTGGTCGTATCTGTCAGGGATCAATCCAGATGAATACCTAATATCTCATTGGGTGGAGCGGCTGGCGAAATAAGGGCATCTGATAGTAATTAACTATCAGGTGTACCAATTGGGATCAGTCAGGTTTCATCACCGACTGATTGGGAATGTTTAATGAGTTGTGAGGCGAGTGATGCCACCTGCAACTAGCAAATTGATTGGTTAGTGAAGTGACCTGCCATAATGGGTAAAAAGTCCCATTATTTAAGCAGGTTGCTAGCCAATTATGGATGATTTGCTTGGATCAAGAGGAAAACGTTAAGGATACATTTCTGACTCTTTCCATTTGAGGTCTCAAGGATGTCTAACGTCAGAATTCTAGTCAGGATGGGGAAGACCATTGCTGCTGAGATGAGGAAGGGTGATTCAATGGCAATGGCTGCTGTTTCATCAAAGAGGTGTCAACTGAGGGTTAGACAGCTGAATCCCCTATAAATTCCCTAGAACTACTATAAAAACACACACTGATTGACACACATTTATGGTCAGATAAGAACTAATAAATACCATTATTAGTTTGACTGTAGATTAGGTAATAGTTAGACTATCAGCATCTATCGTGAAGATTCCATCTCAAGGATATTATTGCAAAAGGCAATAATTGGTAGACTCTCAGAGAAGAGTAGAGGGGGGGGGGGGGGGGGGGGGGGGGGGGGGGGGGGGGGGGGGGGGGGATCCAAGCGGGGATCTAGAGATGAAGGGAACCACAGCTAAGGGATTGCTGCTGACATGTGTTGGGCTGAAGGAGACTGTCATCAGAGGATCTTAACAAAGATTGAGTGGACAGGATTATAGGGAATGAATCCCTAAGAGTGTGATATTCAGTATTATTGAAAATAACAGCCGAAGCATTGGGCCTGAAGATAATTCTAACTCAACTACGGATAATAGTCATCATACTATTATCAGATTATATATATTCTTACAATGCGAGGTGCATGAGGAAACTGAACCTGTGCAGTAGAAAGATTAATAGGGTTGACCTCTGATAATCAACTACTAAGAGTAAAATTTTTACACATACCTTGCATACCAATGTCTTTTTTGGGTGTTCAGTTTCAAGGAGATTTCATGTGGTTGGGTCAGACCAACCCAGAGGATATGCGTAACCAATTAGTAGAAGGCAAGGTTTGGCGTTGTTGGTGCCCCAAACCTCTCCCTACTTGGTTAGGCCGCTTTGGTTGCTTGTTGGTGCACCAAAGAAAATTTTAATATAGGCAGTTAGAACTGGAGTTTTTCCAGTCCGTTACCCATGTTAACTACCTTTTGTTCACCTGCCTTGATTACTACCTCATCCTACGCATAGAAAGGGATACCCTCTAGGGCGTCCACTGATCTGGGCAGCTTTTAGTATCCTGCCCCACCGTGGTGTAATGTAGGGGTAAGGCGGAAGAGGGATACTCAACTGTACAAGCATATTCTTTTTTATTAAGATCATCATTGGTCAGAATTAGAGGAACCTTGTAGTTAAGAAGGGAGAGATAGCCCTGATTCAAGTTATTAACCCCTTCAAATTAAAGCATGGACTGAGAACCAATGATTAGATCATAAGTATTGTTGGTCAAGGCCACCGCTGGGGCTGACAAGATGAGCTATCCAAACCAAATGAAGGATAAGAGTAGGCTCCAATGGTTTGAATGTTGTTGGGCCTTGAAGTTCCAAACTCTTGTGTATAATCAAGGTCAGGGGCCAGCTTAATTTTTTTCATAAAGTTTATTGATACAACGTTCACAGGGGACCCAGTGTTGAGGATAACCCTAACCTGCACTCCATCAATGACGACCTCCGCTTTAGTTAAAGTTCCACCCAAGTTGAGGAAAAGAGTGAAGAACTTCTTTGATGGAGGGTAGAAGCAAGTCATTTGGTAGTTTCAGGGTATATTTCTTGTATAGTATACAGGGTATGAACACACTGGGCGTTGCGGATCATCATGGCAATGAGCTGGTCAGCATCACTAGCAGTATCAATAATACCAAGACCCCTTAACCCTTGTCAGAGATAAGTTTGGCGGGGGATCCTAGCCCAATCCACTCTCTCCAGGCTCAATTGGTCAGGTATCTCCACTTCACCTGGGGCTCCTAAGACATAGTGACCAGCATCTTCACAACCCCAAGCAGATTTGTCATCAGAGGGATTCTCAATGTACTTCAGAGAATCCATAGGGTGTGTGGTAAGGTCAGGGTTTCCCTTATGGCAAGATAGGTCCTGGGGTTGTTCCTTCACCATTTAACCTTTGGGGGAGGTATTGAATTTGTAATGGCTTTGACTTTTGCCTTAGAAATGACAGGGTTGGGTTGTCCCATGACCATAGGTTTTTGAAGAGATACAGCTGGCGGAGATGCCAATGGGGATAGTGGTAGCGCCATAGAGGGACGCAAAACTTCAGGCACTTTAGTATAATTCTCTGAAGAAGGAGGGGAGCAAGGCAAATTAATAGCTAACTTCATCAGCTGAGTTTTTGAAAAAAAAAAGATGATGAAGGGGAGCGCTGCCCTGTCACTTCTAGTACTCTCTGCATCTCCTCACATGAGGGAAGCGCATCTCGTGGTGGTAGCTTCGTGGGAGCAGATTTTAAAGGGGAAACAGCCATATGAAGCTGGAGAGGTTATAGGAGATGTTTTTATCAGAGGTCCTTGCATTTTATTGTGTCTGTAGAAGTCAACCACCGCTAGTAAAGCTTCCTTGATATCCCATATATTTTTGAAGGAACACTTGACGGAAGAGATATGCATCGCCAAAGAGGGATGAGGCGCCAATCCAGCCAAAACAGAAGCAATAGCGTCATCGAGTGGGAGCATATTGGCAAGCAACAGAGGTTGATCTTTACTATAAAAGCGCTCAAAAAAGAGGTGATTGATTATCTCTCTTGTAAGCTAAGGCACATAAAGGCCTGGTTTTGCCGTTGTAAACTCTGTGAGGATCCAAATTCATTAATAAGCGTTTGTTTAACCTCCGCCCAGGTGCTAAGGCTGGTCATATGGTGAACTATTATCTCTTGAGCCATGCGACTCAAGCAGGGAAAGATATACTTGAATTTTTGATGATTAGTCACTCCTTCCATCACTGATTCATAAACGAACAGGAAAAAAGCAATACTGCCCTCACCAGGTGTGAGCTTGTCTCTGAACGGAGGTTTGAGAATAATAGGAGGGCCCATAAGGGCCTAGTGAAGAGTGCTGCTCAAGCCTTTTTTGGTGAGACATGTAACATACTGGAAAAACCCCAATTTTGACCGCCTATAATAAAAGTTTCTTTGGCGCACCAACAAGCAACCAAAGCGGCCTAACCAAGTAGAGAGGTTTGAGGCACCAACAGCGCCAAACCTTACCTTCTACTCATTAATTAAGCACATCCTATGGGTTGGTCTGACCCAACCACATGAAAGCTTTTTGAAACCAAACATCCAAAAAAGACCACAAGTATGTGAAGTATGCAAACCCTGAAACAACCTTATTTTTATTTTCAGACATAAAAAGGGGCCCACTGACCAGAGCTCGTCTGGGAGCAATTGACAATGCTCCCCAGGAAGGTAATGCTAGGGTGAAAATTTTGAAGTGAACTTTGGAATGGGCAGGCACACCTTATAAAGGCTGCCCCTTGGGGGCCTCACCCAAGTCATTAATTAGGCTCACATAAGCCTAATCTACAACTTGGGTAAGGCACAACCCAGCGCCCAAAATGAATGAGCCAGAAACTTTTATAAAATGATTTGCCTCAGATTCAGAAAATCCGAATTTGAGTCAGAATGTATTAATCAAGATGAACTCAATCATTACATTACCCCCACTAGAGAAGGGTCCCTCCCCAAAGAGGAGCCCCACATTGGAAGGCTGCCACAACAAGGGCTTCCTGGGGCGAGTTACCTCAAGCCCCAGGAAAATTAGCCTGGATAAACTCTGGGCCCCTCAAGGGAAATTGCAAATGGCAAGGGAAAATTGGGACTGGGCTGCCAGAATCAGCCCACCTGGCATGAGGATGCACGACCAGAACGTGGCTTTATTGTGCCCCCTTTAAGGCTCCTGTTGGTGATGGTCTTCCTATCCTGATTGGGAAGGTACTTTCACCAAAAGAAGCATGAGAGGGGCGCGCGGTCCAGCGCGGCTGGATGACCCCATCCTGAGGATGCACGCCCAGCACTTGGCTGTGTTGCGCACCCTCTCCCAGGCTCCTGTTGGCAATGGCCTTCCCATCCTGACCAGGAAGGCGCTTTCTCCAACAGAAACGTGAGAGGGGTGCATGGTACAGCACGGCTGGATGGCCATTCCCTTTCTGGGTGGACCATCCATGGGTGAAGAAGCCCTTCTAGGACAGGCCCCCTTGGTGCCAACCAAATCCCTGGTAAGTGGGAGGCCCCACCGGGATTTTCAACCAATGGTAACTTTAGATCCAAGGTTGGCCATCAGTCACTGGCTCCCACCGGTGCTGGTTCCTTGACAACTGAGACCAAGTGACCACTGAGGTCAGCTGAACTGGGGATCAGAGGCATGCAGCGCACATTTGACTTCAAAATAATGTCACAATCGGAAATTTCCCAGTTTCCAACTGCCATAAAATAAGTAATTCTTTGGTGCACTGACAAGAAACCAAAGTAGCCTAACTGATTAGGGAGAGGTTTGGGGCACCAACAGCGCCAAACCTTGCCTTCTACTAATTGGTTACACACATCCTCTGGGTTGGTCTGACCCAACCACATGAAAGCTCCTCAAAAACAAACACCTGAAAAAACCACAGGTATGCAAGGTATGCAAACCCCAAAGAAACCTTTATAATTTTTGGACATAAAAAGGGGCCCGCTAACCAGAGCTCATCTGGGGAGCAACTGAAAATGCTCCCCAGGCAGGAAATGCTAGGGTGAAAATTATAAAATGAACTTTGGAATGTGCAGGCGCACCTTATAAAGGCTGCCCATTGGGGGCCTCGTCTGAGTCATTGATTAGGCTCACTCAAGCCTAATCTACAACTCGGTCAAGGCACAACCTAGCGCCTAAAATGACCAAGCCAAAAACATTTTTTAATTTGATTTGACTCAGATTCAGAAAATCTGAATCCAAGTTGGATGTAACAATTGAGATGAACTCAATCGTTACAACACAAAGATTACCCTAAAAATCCCCCACAACTGTCTGTTGCATCTAGTCAGCGTTGACAGAGTTAGCCCTCTTGAGCATAGAGTCTTGCCAGGCGTGCTAGAACCATCTTATCAGCGGCCAATCAGTCTCCTTTTGGAGAATCTCACTAACAAGGTCATGGTCTTCAAGAAGCATCAGAAGATTGGAAGAGGTCCGCTGTTCCCTATTGAGGACATTAAACAAGTTCACTGTATCAGGTTTATGGCGGATATGGCCTACCTGCTGATCAATAGTTATGCACTCTTCATACTTTTTATATTTTTGATGATCTAACCCCTGCAAAGCTTAATAAAGTTCATAGTTTACTGGAGCCTTATAGCGATATTTTTAAATCCAATGCTGACTATGGGCACATGAAGGGTTGGATTCACACTATTGACGTTGGGGATGCTCACCCATTTGATCCAAGCCCTACCATAAATCAAAAGTTGAGGAGCTACAGATGCAGATGGAGCTCAAACAATTGTTGGACGCTAAGTTGCTGGTGCCGTCCCAAAGCCCTTGGTCGTCACCTCTTCTACTTATAAAGAAGAAAAATGGAGGTCATTGGGTAGCTATGTACTGCTGTAAGCTGAATAACCTCACCAAGAAGGACAGCTACCCAATCCCTCATATTGAAGACGCTCTGGCACAACTCTCTGGGTCAAGTTCTTCTCCGCCATGGACTTGGCTAGTGGATACTGGAAGATGAATCTTTCTCCACAGGACCAGGAGAAGTGCGCCCTTATCTATACCAAGGGCTTTTTCCAACCCACTTGGCTACCCCAGGGGTTATGCAATGCGCCTGCCACTTTTTAGCGGGCAATGGATCGTATTCTCCAGGATCACAAGCTCAGCTGTGTGATTGTCTATCTCGATGACATCACAGTTTTTCCAAGACTTCAACAAACACCTCTCTCACCTGAAGAAAGTGATTCAATGGTTGCGGGCATCCATCATCAAGCTGAAGCCCTCAAAATGTACTTTCTTTCAAAAAAGTTGAATTTCTTCAGGCACGCTATCTCTCAAGATGAGATACAAAACCTTCAAGATAAGATGGAAGCAATATATAAAATGCCTGAGCCCAAAAGCCTTTGCGACATACAGGTATGCTTGGGCATGATGGAATATTTCCATCAATTCATCCCCAAGTTCGCCAAGATTAGTGAGCCTCTCATATGTCTCTTGACTAAGAACACTCCGTTCCATTGGGGTGCTGAATAAAAAGCCGCGTTTGAGACCCTGAAGGCGCTACTAAAAAAGCCTGTCCTCCAACACCCTGACCATGGCAAGCCTTTCATGTTGTTCTCAGACGCCTCCAACTACGCTATTGGAGCTATCTTGGCATAGTTGGATAAAATGGGGTCAATCATCCTGTGTCTTATTTCAGTAAGATGCTCTCAAAAACTGAGCGCAACTACAGCGTCACTGAAAAGGAGTGTCTTGCCATTTTACTTGCTGTCAAATACTATTGCCCGTTTTTATATGGGACTTCATTTAAAGTGATTACTGACCACGCATCCTTGAAATGGTTACAAAATATGAAGGACCCCACTGGATGGTTGTCTCGCTGGGCTATTAAGCTCCAGCACTACAATAAGACCATTGAGCATCGAGATGGGATGAGCCATATGAACGTTGATGGGTTGACGCGGCTGCCTATCCTACACCTTGGCAATAATGAAGCAGAGAGGTTGCATGACCTCCTCATGAATCCTGATGCATGGGCGGATGAAGATTAACCAGTACAAAAGATTCTAGCAAAGCATTTCCACAACAACAAGGTGATAAGCGGAAAGTTATACAAGAAAGTAGGAGTAAACTGGTTGCCCATTCTCCGGCCATTTGAGCGAGTACCTGTGATCATGGAGTCTCACACTATCGTGGGCCATGGCAGAGTCCTAAAAATCTACAAGTGGATTAAAGTGCATTAGTACTGGGAAGGCATCATAGTGACCATTGTAAATCTGAGGGAGCATCCCCTCTGCTAAAACCAGGAGGTGTTTCAATTCCCCACAAAAAAGGGTCTGAAGAGGGCAGCTGTCCCTCTCATATCACAGGGTGATCTCGTCCATGTGGTAGACAAGCTTTGGGTAACAGCACTCCCTCTGAAGATTCTTCCCCCTGACCCTGCACTTGCCTCAGATGAATTAGTATGGTGAAATGAGAAAATTTGCGCCAAAATAGTTGAATACCGCCGCCCCCATGAGCTGAAAAGATCTTATGAAGTCAACAGTGCCAAGCCCTCAAATTAAAGTTTAAATGCCTTAAACCTTTGGTAATGGAGCCTGCCGGCTTGCAAATTCAGTAGATTCAGAATTAAGTGTCAAATCATTGACAAAACTCGCCAATGGCATCAGGCCATTGGGAAATGTAGTCAATATGAAATTTGCTCCAAAACCTATGAGGACAAAGCCTAATTGATATGTACCTATTATTTGCAATGTGTCTAGTGATGAATCCTCTTTCAAAATTGCCAATGTCATTAGGCCATTGGGGAATGTTGTTGCTGATTTGGAACTCCCCTTGAAAACATTGGAGACAAAGACCAAATGTGCTGTACTTCCATTGTCAAATTTTGCAAATAGCTTAAAACCCTACCATCAAAAATTAGAATCGTTGTTTGATGCATCTCACTTAGATGAATGGATGCCAAAGCAACTGGGCATGGGTGGGTTAGGTATCCCAAACCCATTTCCAACCAGTTGGGACCGCCCCTATGTGGGGTGGCCTCGTGGGACTCCCATTGCCCATCAGGCTATATGCCATCGTGCTAACCATCAGAAACGCAGTGGAACCATGAGTTGGGCGTCCAATGTCAAACTGACAGCAACTTGGCCTGATGCTGATTCCTTCAAAGTTAATATAAATTGAAATCGTTTTTTCCTATCCTCTAAAGTTCGCTGGATTTAGTTCAAATCTTGAGGGCCCCAATCCCCAGCTTTTCTAAGATATTCCCTAAAATCAGTATCTATTTAATCAGTCATAGCACACCGAGGAAATTGACAATTGATTCTCTACTTTTACATTTCCAATAAAATCCCGTTTCCCAATTTCAGTTTTCATATTATGAAGAAATTCAAACTACCCTTCATGACTCAATGATTTCAACAGCCCACAGGCCCTCAGGCCGTGTTTGCTTGGTTCATTGCTAGTCGCATCTATGGCTTATAGGCGCTTGTTGGCGAAATTTGTTCCCATTCTAACAAAGTCGTTTATACAGCAGTGCCTCTGGCATTCAAGCTTGCCCTTTGGGTGTTTTGGCACCTAATCTGGCAGGCCGGTCTAAAAGTAACTTGCTGTCACCATGACAACCATAGCTGAAGTCCTGGATGCCTGTCTGACCTGTAAAAAGCAATACAGCTATATGACCCAGTATTAGTATCAACTGACTACGCCCCAACAGCCCTTCCACACCATTAGTTTGGACGTGGTAGGGCCTCTACCCAAGACCACTGGTGGCAATTTTTATATTCTGGTCGAAATTGATCATTTCACCAAATGGATAGAAACTGTTGCTCTCCCCGCTAAGATGGCTAAAGCCACTGCGACCTTTATACATCAAAATATCTTCACGCGGCATGGCTGCCCCCAAGTCCTCCTTTGTGACAATGGGAAAATCTTCACCTCCAGAGTGATAAAGCTCCTCGCCACGTCAATGAGAGCTCAAAAACTCTTCTCATCCCCCAATAATCCATCCACAAATGGTGCTGTAGAAAGAGTTAATGGAACCCTGTTCTCAATATTCACAAAATGGCCACTTCAGACCCTCTACACTGGGATCTTTACTTACCCAGTGACCTCATGGCTTACCATATCGGCTACCATCATATCCTCAAGCTGTCCCCTTTCCATGTGTTATATGGGCAAGAATCTGGGGAGCCAGCATTATTAGCCAATGATATTTCCACTGACAGGACTAACCCTGAGCACGCCATGAAAAATTTGGCCCAACACATCATCCAATTAAAATCAGAGGCATGACTAATTTAGCAAAGAGAGTCACCAAAGAAGGCCAAGCCACAAATGAGCTCTGGGTCCCTCTTTTTTTAGTACTAGATGGTAGCTCTGGGCCCCTCTTTCTTCCTTCCTTCCAAGTATCAAACTTGGTACTGTATTACCACAATCAGATTATTCCAAGAATTGATAAGCTTAGTTCTATCTGGGAAGGCCCAATTGTAATCACTTATAAGTGAGGTGATGAGTACTCTATCAAATCCCTGGCTACTGGAGCTACTGTGAACTATGCCCATGGCTTATTCTTGAGTCTTTACTCTTCCCCTAACACTCTTGAAGGGGGTCATGACAGACAATTACAAGTCCAAATGTGTAATAAGAGTGTATTGTTTTAAAATATGGACAAAATTAAGGATGAAATTAGCCAAAAGACCATGGCCAATTCTCAGTGGAACTCTTTGAATTGGGGCAATAGATTTAGTAAGAATACCCGAACAAATACTATGAGTTTGGATAGTCAAATTGCGCTGACTATGCGGCGAATTCAGGGGAGTCCATTGGAGGCTCCTCCCAGACCACATCTAATTTAGTAAAATCTACCCCACTGAGACCAGCCCCTTTTATAGGGTTCAAGAGGGTTAAGCAAGGTAAGAATATTTTTCCACCTTCTGATTGGACTAAAAATCTAAAATCCCTTCCTCATGGGTTCACCTTCCCGGTTGTAACTTCCTCATATGCCCTCATATTGAAGCGAGGTGAGTCTTAACCAATCTGATAGGTTGAATCCCAGTATTCCCTAGTATGGACATTACTAAGCAATCCAAACTTTGAGCCTTGACAATTATATACTAGCATCGACTTATTAAGAGGGTTCACTTCTTTATTCTAACGCAACTAATAAAAACATATATAAAATTTAGCTTTTTTATAGTTTTAGTGCTTGATTATAGTTTAAATAAGTGGTGTCAATTTCATTATTGTTGGACTTTAGACAACCAACGCACCTGCAACTCAATAAAAGCCGAAAATCCAACAGATGGCTGCACCAAGTTTAAAGCAGTGTGGGGCAGACTTTGGAGCCAGTTTTTCTACTCTGCCAGGAGTTTGGCAGATTCATAACAATTAAATTTGAGCTATTCATCTGAGGTTGGGAGTAATAGTCTTACTCCAAGCTGATTAATTCCCCCAAATATTGGGCGAGGGTTTCATATTAGTAAGATTAGAATTATCCTTTACCAGAACATTCTTATTGACTATTGAAACATCCATTTGTCTGACATTATTTCTTCAGAAATGGTGTTAGGAGAATAAGGGAGTAAAACTGCTCATGCACTCTGTTTATATTGACTCCAGAGGAAAGTGATGTAATAGAGTATTCTTTGCCCAGATTATAAGTGAACCTGAAAGGAACTTCCCAAATGGATTCAAGCTTCTTAATTCTGGGCGTAATGCTGTTATGGTGGTATAGAACTAGGTCAGCTACTTAAAAGTAGGTAGAGGAGGTCTAAGCTCATTAATTGCGTTGCCCTCTTTGATGACAGTTTTGACTAGGTTGGCTAGAGTTTCAGGTTGTAACTGAATAATGTATTGAGCCAGTTTCCTCAAAGCCTTTTAAGAATTATCAGTGTTATCAGAGAAGCCATCCTCAGGCTAGATGGGCATGTATCCCAGGTTCTTGGCCATATAAAACATGGAAAGGAGGCGTTCTGAGGATTCAGTGGTAGCTGATATATGCCATAAGGAACTAGGCAAAAAACTGATCCCAATGGAGGGGGTCTGAAGTGTTCATTTTGCGTAAGATGGATACCAGAGTTCCAATGGCTCTTTCCACAGTACCATTTGTAGAGGGGTTATAAGGAGCTTAAAAGAGTTGTTATACTCCCATGGATGTAGCCAGCACCTTAACCACTCTGGGGGTTAATCTTCTCCCATTGTCACAGAGTAGAACCTGGGGCAACCATGGTGAGTGAAGATATACTGAAGAAGGAAGGTGGCAGTAGCTTTGGAATTTTAGGCTGGGAGAGCCACAGCTTCAATCCATTTAACAAAGTGATCAATCATAGTAGTATGTATCAATTCCAACTGGTAATCTGAGGCAAAGGAACTAACACATCTAAGCTTATAGTGTGGAATGGCTGTTGTGGGGTAGTAGGTTGATACTAGTCATTAGTCTTGAGACTGGGCTGCTTTTTACAGGTTAAGCAGGCATCCAGGAATTCGATAATGAACTCCATAATTCCTTCACAATAGTTTAGTGATTTAATCCACTCATTAAGTTTTATCATGCCTCCATGCCCAAGAGTAGAGTGGGCCTCCATGATCACAGGTTTTGTTCTGAAGATCGGAGATAGGGTAACCACTTTTCCCTACCTTTTTGCATAACTTCTCGCTATCTACCTTGGTGTAGCGAGAGCGTTGCAGGAGCATTTTATTAAGAGGTTTATCCTCATCGTCCTAAGCATCAGAGGTCATAAGGAGGTCATGTAATCTCTCCGCTTCACTGTTATCTAGGTGAATGATGAGCAGCCAAGTCAACCCATCAGCATTCATATGGCATGTTCTAGCTCAGTGTTTAATCTTCATGCCATAATGTTGGAGCTTCGATGCCCAATGAGACAACTGTCCAGAAGGATCCTTCATATTTTGTAACCACTTTTAGGAGGCGTGGTTGGTAATCACAGTAAATGAAATTCCATATAAGAAAGTTTGATAATATTTTACAGCCAGCAGGACAGCAAGGTACTCCTTTTAAGGGATGCTGTAGTTACGTTCATCTTTTTATAGTATCTTTCTGAAATAGGAAATGTAATGATCCACGCCATTTTCATCCACCTGTGCCAGGATGGCTCCAATGGCATAGTCCGAGGCATCAGTAAACAAGATGAAAGGTTTACCATAATCTGAGTGACGTAAGATTAACGTTTTTATAGAAACTGATTTAGCGTCATAGATGCAACCTTTCATTTAGCACCCCAAAGAAAAGGAGTGCTCTTGTTCACCAAACAAATAAGAGGATCACTCATCTGGGCAAAATTGGGGATAAATTGGCGGTAATACCCCATAATGCCCAGAAATAACTGGTTATTTCAGAGGGTTTTTGACGCAAGCATTTTGGAAATAACTTCAACCTTAACTTGTAAAGATTGGGTTCCATCTTGTGATATGGCACGTCCAAGGAATTAAATCTCCTTTGGAAAAAGGTACATTTGATGACCTAAATTCAATGTTAGATGCACGCTGGCGTTGAAAAACTTCCTTAAGATGAGTAAGATGCCCATTGAAAGTTTTAGAAAATATAATGATGTCATAAAGATAGACTATCACACAAGTTAGCTTGAAATCTTGTAAGATATGATCCATGGCTCTCTGGAATGATGTGGGCGCATTGCACAACCCTAGGGTAGGCGAGTGGGATAAAATAAGCCTCCACTGCAAATTATAGCACATTTCCATTGTTCTTATGGAGAAAGGTCCATTTGCTAGTAGTCTCTGGCTAAGTCTATAGCGGAGAAGAAGCTAGAGCCAAAGACTTGTGCTAGAGCGTTGTCAATCCAAGGTATATGGTAACTAGCCTTTTTTGTGAGGCTGTTAAGTTTTCAGTAGTCCATGACTACCCTATGACCTCCGTTTTTATTTTTTATGAGCAGTAGATGAGACAACTAAAGTCTCTTGGAAGGCGCATATAATCCAGCGTCTAGTAACTGTTTGAGTTCAGTCCTCAATTGTTGCTCTTTAACTTTGGATTTAAAATATGGCTTAGACCAGATGGGATGGGCATCACCAACATCAATGGTGTGATTCCAATCCTTCATGTGGCCATAGTCCATATCAGATTTATAAAATATCCCTGTAAGCCTCTAATAAGGAGTGAGCTTTTTCAAACTCATAACAGGGTTAAGTCATCCAAAATATGGATGTTAGGCAGCGTAAATAACAATTGTTCAATGTTAAGCTCATATGTAAAAATTTACTAGTTTGGGTTATTATTGGTTTACAACCCTTATAATCTCTTTACTGCACAGGTTTGGTTTCCTCGTGCACTTCATCATGTTGTATAGTAGAATGGATTTTTTAATCAATAATAGTATGATGACTATAATTTATAGTTGAGTATGAATATATTTCAGCCCAATGCTCGGCAAGTATCCCTGATTAAATACTTGTAATGTCATAATTGTAGTGATTTGTTCCCTTGTTATGTCCAACCCAATCTTTGCTGAGATACCCTGGTGACAGTCTCTTCAGTCTAACACACAGTCAGCAGCTATCCCCAATTATGACTCCTTCTTCTTTAGATCCCCGCTCAGATCTTTACTCTTTTATCTAAGAGTCTTCCAATTATTGCACACAGCAAAAATATCCTTGAGAAAGCTCAGCACAAAGGAAGCTGATGATAGTTTACTCTTTAAACTATATCCTAAATGAATATCTTAGAATTATATTCTCTGATTACTTTTTCTTTATTATAGTGAATCCTAGGGAATTTATAGGGGATTTGGCTGTCTAACCCTCAGCTGAAACCTCTTTGATGAAATGGCAGCCATTGCCATTAAATCACCCATCCTTGTCTTAGCAGCGATAGTCTTCCCCATCCTGGCTAGGATTCCATCGTTGGACATCCTTAAGAAATAAATGAAAGGAGTCGGAAAATGTGTCCCTGACGTTTTCCTCTCAATCCAAGTAAAACAACCATATTTGGCTAGTGACCTGCTTAGGTAATGGGACTTATTACCCATTAAGGCAGGTCATGCACCAACTGATCAATTTGCTAGTTGCAGGTGGCATCACTCTCCTCGCAACTTACTACTCATTCCAATCAGTCAGTGATGAAACCCAACTAATCCCAATTGGTAAACCTAATAGTTAATCACTATCAGATGCCCCTATTTTGTTGGCAACTCCACCCAATGAGATCTTAAGTATTCACCCGGAATGATCTCTTACAGATACAACCAGGCAAATATCCCAAAATCCCCTGAACGTAGTTACTCTGAAACTCGGGCCAACTGATTTCCAATTAATTTCGTCTTAGGAATTTTCCCTAGCGATTCCTGGTAATCTAGCAGGTTAAGATATGGGCAAAAATCCCAACACATCCCCCCTCTTGCCTAGATTTCCAGCAAGAAAAGGACTGTGGCATGAGAACACCACTTTGGACACTTGCCCAGGTACTTCATTGGTTCTAGCAGAGTACACTTGTCAATACTCAACGCTGCTAGGGACGACCTTTGGCATATGGCGCTCTTCCTCTTCCTCATTGCTACCACCTTCTCAGAGTGCGGTTCCCATGATCTACTGATGTGCTGGGCTGATCTATTTACTCATGTTGATATTAGTCCTAGGATCCAGTTTCCCCATCAGGGTATATGACCTGCTGTCATAATCAGGATTCTTGGTCTGGCGTCCTTAATTTCCTGATTTTCTCCTCATCCTTGACAGGAGACTCTTGCCGTCATTGTTTGTTTTGTGACTCAATTAAGAATACTTATTTTTATTCACCCTGATTGTTTCTCTCATAACCTTTTGGCTCAAGTCATTCCTAATTCTTCTCTTGGAGAGCTTATCTCATTAATTTTAAGAATAATTTCTCCAAAATTGGAGCTTAATGGATTGTAGAGTGCATAGTGTCAACTTCCATATAAGTCTTACATCCCCCTCTCATCCAGCTCATATGTTGAATTATGAGTCACAATACCAACAGCTTCTGAATAGTTTGTATGATCAAGACCTCCGTCTCTTCCAGCAGATGAGTTGGGATGATCTGTGGAACCTCTTCTATGGTCCTTCCAGGACTCATACGCCTAGTCTGGCGCCAGTGGCTAGTCCTTCCATAAATTTACCAGAAATGGTAACCAATCCCTCCAAAACCAGGCTTGCAACTTCTTCTAAAAACTCTTAGCCAGTTGTTCCTCTGCCATTGATTCCAGAGTTGGATTTCAAAACTCTCCTGGATTTGGCTCCTTTTTCTGATGCACCGACCATTGTTGTAGATGCTCCAGAGATTATGCCGTTTGCTTTTGATCGTTCATTTCTTGCCAGGTTGGACCTGCTTCCTGATTTCCTCTTCTGACTCAGACAACATTACAAACCCGCTGTTCTGGCTACCAAGCTCACCATTGGTAACAGTATTCACTTTGAGCTCCCCTATGCTGAACTCCGGGCCCAAGTCACCAAGGTTTTGTCCCTATCACTGAATCCCTCTGATCCTGATAACATCTTGGATCAGGATACCGCCACTTATGCTCTTTGCTTTGCTGGCCAAGTTTTTTGAAGTTGGTCCACAAAACTTCCAGCCTCACCTGGATTCCACCGCTCATTCAGCTTTGGCTTCTGAGAAGCCTGTATTCATCGCTTACAGGATGCCATTTGTTTCCTGCATGACTATCTCTTCACTGGCTCTTCCCATCTTAACTTCCGCTGATGGCGTTTATAGGAGGCATGATTTGGCAACCCCCATCAAGCATCCCTTGTTTGTTGCTGGCCCACATGTCTGGTGTTCTTGATGAAGCCTGTCATCAGGCGCTCAAGACTAATCTTCGGCTCCAGTACCATATCAGGATTACTTGGGGTTATTCACCAATTGCCTCTTATTATACTATTGCTTTCCTCCCCGCTCCAGGGTTTCATGATTGGCTTCATCTGACATCTCAATTTCCCTTCCCCTAGTCACTTTTTCGCAGGGCTCTGCGTCTGCTCAAAGAATGTGGTTTTGTGTAGGTCTAGCCCTCAATAACATCTGATCTCACATTGATTTTGATGGGCTGTTCATTCCTACCGCAATCCATCCTCCCTCCCCTAAGAGGTGACATAGGCGGAATCATCCCCATATTGAGGAAAATTAATAAAAGCAAAAATTATAAAACTATATTGATTTTTTTCTCTGTGCGGTTTATAAACTTTTTTCCCCCAATATCTTTTATCAATTTTTTACTTTTATTCTTCTTTTTTTCATAGGACTTGACCTTGTTTCAGTTCAGCGGTCCATATTTTTATTTTTTTCCCCCAAACTGGTTCCTGGGTACTTAAATCTGCCAATTTTCTATGGTTCAGAGGTCCTTTTTTCAGACTTAACCATCTAGATTGGTTCAGAGGTCCTTTTTCGGACTTGGCCTAATCATCAGGAGATGACCAAATTAATGGTTCATTGGTCTGTCAGGAACTCTTTTATTTTTTCATTGATCCATCTCTTCAGATACTTAGCATGGACTTAATTCACAACTCTTCCATCCGAGAGATTCTTGATGGAGTAAGCATCAGTCGCCATCTTGGAGATCACTTCAAATGAATCTGACCACAACACATCTAATTTGTTTCTTCTTCTAAAACCATGCATATCGCAATAGGCAACTCTTTCGCCTATTTGATATTCTGCTAAGGCTGTTCAGTTC
Organism: Massospora cicadina; assembly: GCA_022478985.1. Lineage (NCBI taxonomy): Eukaryota > Fungi > Entomophthoromycota > Entomophthoromycetes > Entomophthorales > Entomophthoraceae > Massospora > Massospora cicadina. Next base: position 142,166 of record JAKSZP010011978.1, read on the forward strand.
TTATCATCCATTAATTTTGCTTGTATCCTTTTCTTCAACATATTATTGAATGCTTGCAATTGCATATCAATCAGGATATTCATCAGTCAGTTAAAATATTGCTCAGTACTCATCCCCAATGTAGGTTCCACCACCGAATACAAAATTGGCAGCAACGCGGCCTTTCTTCCACATAACAACTCAAATGGCATCCTTCCCATTGCTGTATTATGACTAATATTGTAGGCGAATGTCACCAAACTCAGGTATGTTCCCCACGCGGAAGTTATTCCTGTGACCAGCTTCCTCAGTGTCATGGCCAGCGTTCCATTCTCCCTTTCTACCAGTCCATTTGTCTCCAGCTAGTAAGGTACTGACATGACTCCTTAGATCCCCATTATCTTATTAAATCTTGGGATCACATGAGACTTGAAGTTGGTCCCATTATCACTAAGAAGGACCTGCGGACATCCATGCTGGTATACTACTTGATCCATGATGAATCTCACAGTACTGGTAGCGTCTACTTTTGTTAGGGCCTTCATCTTGACCCATCTCATCATATGATCGATGGCAACTATAATGTACTTGACTCCCCCTGTGCTCCTTGTCAGCGGTCCCATCACATCAATGGACACTGTGTGCCAGGCAAATCCAGGGCGGACCAGTCAGTATCCAGTTGTATTCTTATGTGGTTTGTGCAGCTGGCACTCCACGCACCAAGCTAGATAATCTGCAACATCATAGTTGATGGATTCCCAGTAATAGTACTGGTGAATATGATCAGTTGTTTTCCTCAGGCCTCCATGACTGAAAACCTTGTGAGCTGCTTGCACTATAGCTGCTCTTTCCGTTGGCTTTGGGAATAATAACTGCTTCCCGTTGATTGTCTTAAATACTTGTCCATCTATAGTCTCAGTGTTTTACATAACTTTCCAAAGTGTACCTTGGATTTATTGGGGCTCGTCCCCAATTTTTCCGTTGATCATTCTCTGGAATAGCTCATCTGCCTGCAGGTATACCATCTGGACCTTTGGTAACTGCGATAAGCCATCTGCATTCTAGTGAGAAGCCCCCACTCAGTGGACAATCTCATAATCATAAGCCTGGAGCTTAAGTGCCCATTGGGCCAGTCGTCCTTCTGGCTCTTCTAAATTGTGCAGCCAATGTAGCAAAGAGTGGTCTGTCACCACTTTAAAGCGCGTTCTGTGGATGTACACCCAAAACTGCTTGCATGCATAAATGACCGCAAGGCATTCCTGCTCAGTCACGGTGTGGTTCCTCTCAGCAGCTGAGAGTGTCTGGCTCACATATGCCACCAGATGTTCATCCCCAAGTTCATCTACTTGGCTCAGTATGGCGCTGATCGCCATCAACAAAGCATCAGTTTGAACAATAAACTCCCGATCAAAATTTTGATATTATAGAATTGGAGAATCTATTAAATACTAGCGTAGCTCATTGAAGGAGTCCTGGGCCTCATCATTCCATACAAATCTTTTTTTCAAATCCTTCAATAAATGTAATAATGGCTCAACTTTTTGGGCGAAGTCCCAAATAAATCTTCTAATAGATTGATACTCTTGGCAACTCATGCTGGCAATCTCATTTTGTCCTGATTGGCAAATTTTCCTCAGTTTGACTTTGAATCACATCTCTTGTGCATCCCAAATCATGGTCGTTTTTGGGTGAATACTCTCCAATACTTTTCAACAATTCAACACCTCCTCTTGCTGGCCTTCTGACAGATCAGCGAGTTGCTCTTTATCAACCAATAGGTTGATGCTCTTGGTTACCCTGACCAATAATTTCGACTCATTGAGAGTGTAATTTCCTCCATTCAGCTGTCAGGATTTCTCATCACTTTTTAGGTATAAAACTCATAGACCATAAAAATCGATATTTTATATCGTTTTATATATTTTTTTATCATTTTTTGTATTTTTCTTTTGCAATGGGACTTGCAACCTACAAAAAGGCCCAGAGGTCCTTCTTTTCCCCTTCATCCAAACTGGGTCCTAGGTACTTAAACCTACCAGATATCATGGTTCAAAATCTATTCCTCTTAAGATTTAACCAACCATTTGGTTCAGTGGTCCTCTTCTAGGACTTGACCAAAATCTCAGGACATAACCATTTAATGGTTCAGAGGTCCGCTGGGAACATTGCAACTATTTTCTCTTAGGCTTAATACTTCCAATTAATATTGACCTTCTTCACTATATGGCCAGCAGCGCTGTCTCTTCATGTATAGGCTATACTTTCCGACTTTTGGCAATACTCTTGAATATTAGGCCTTTAATCCTGACTAGTTATTCATCCAATAGGTCCTAATTTCATCTCTTAATTTGGCAACTGATGATTTAAATCATCATATCTCATTAGCCAACAATTTCATCTGATTGTTCAAATCTTTTTTCTCCTGAAAACAATTTTTAGCCTTTGTGGCTATCCTTACTAACACAGGTCGTTCTGGCCTCATTAGCTTCATCCAATTTCTCCTGAATTGATGAACTCGTCTCCAGTAACTTCTGATCATTGGTTGAGTGTTATTGAGTCAAACTGATTCTCTCCACTATCTTGGATCAATCTTTTCCTGTTTTAACATCATCTCTTTATTGGTATAGCAATCAAATTCTCTGAATTGAATGCTTCCTTTTTCATCCAATGCCTCATCTAAACACTCACTCCTCAGGACTATTTAAAGCGGATCCAGTTTCAACCTGAGTTGATCCTGCTGTTCCTCTCGACTATTTCCAGTGAACCCAATTTAAACCCAAGTTGGCCCTGATGATACTCTTCATCTCAAGTAGATGTCTGGTGGAAAAGGTTTCCTTGCAGCTCTAGATAGTTCCATATCTAGGCTTCAAGTCCTTTTACCTGAACTTGAGTATATTCCTTTTGCTTCACTTGGAGCTCCACTGCTGAGCTGGGTGAACGCCACTGAATGTGATCCTCTTCACGTTCTATCTTTGTTACTTCCTTCAGTAACTTATTTCCAAAATCAGAAACATCTTCATAGGACATCATTATAGTTTCTTCAACTCAACTACCCCTGTAGTAAGCACCAACTTGTAAAAATTTTCTAGTTCAGGTTTTAATTAGTTTACAACCCTAGTAATCTTTTTCTGCACAGGTTCAGTTTCCTCATGCAATTTGTCGCGGTTTATAGTAAAATGGATTATTAATCAATAATAGTATGATGACTATTATCCGTAGATGAGTATGAATTATATTTTAACCCAACGCTTGGACAGTATTTCCAATTAGATACTTGTAATGTCATAATTGTAGGAATTTGTTCCTTGTTATATCCAACCCAATCTTTGCTGGGATACCCTAGTGACAGTCTCTTCAGTCCAACACACAGTCAGAAGCTATCCCCAATTGTGACTCCTTCTTCTCTAGATCCCTGCTCAGATCTTTACTCTTTTCTCTAAGAGTCTTCCAATTATTGCACACAGCAATAATATCCATGAGAAAGCTCAGCACAAAGGAAGCTAATAATAGTTTACTCTTTAAACTATATCCCAAATGAATAGCTTAGAATTATATTTTCCTGATTACTCCTTTCTTTATTATAGTGAACCCTATGGAATTTACAGTGGGGATTCGGTCATCTTACCCTTGGTTGACACCTCATCAATGAAACGGCAGCTGTTGCTATTGAATCACCCTTCCTCATCTCAGCTGCGATGGTCCTCCCCATCCTGGCTAGGATTCTGTCATTGGACATCCTCAAGACCTAAAACGGAAAGAGTTGGAAACATGTCCCTAACTTTTTCCTCTAAATCTAAGTGAACCAACCATATTTGGCTTGCAACCTGCTTAGGTAATGGGGCTTTTTACTCATTAAGGCAGGTCACGCACCAACTGATTGATTTGCTAGTTGCAGATGGCATCACTCGCCTTGCAACTTGCTATTCGTTCCCAATCAGTTGGTGATGAAACCCAACTGATCCCAATTGATAAACCTAATAGTTAATCACTATCAGATGCCCCTATTTCGTCAGCAACTCCGCCCAATGAGATCTTAAGTATTCACCCAGATCGATCTCCAATGGATCTGACCAGGCGAATATCCCAAAATCCCCCAAACATAGTTACTCTGAAACTCGGGCCAACTGATTTCCAATTCACTTCGCAAAGGGAATTTTCTCCTAGTGATTCCTGGCAATCTAGCAGGCTGAGAATATGGGCAAAAATCCCAACACCATATCTAACATAGAGCTGATGAAGTGGATTTAGCAACGTCCTCAATTGGGATCAGGGAGACTTTTTCTATCTCCTTATGTTATTTACAGTAATTTTATATTTTTGAGGTTCCCAAAAAAACAGTGATAGGTCGCTGGTAGGCAGGATATAGCTTTCCAGTTATACTCTAGGTCCTAAGGGACTTACTCCATCAATTCTTGTTTTGTACAATAAACAGTTTTGAGGGATTTTTAAGGTATTTTTGGTGTCAATCAAATGTTGTTTACCAGACTTGATTATTACCTCAAAAGCATAAAACGGAATGTCCTCTGAAGCGTCCAAATAATAAGGAAACTTTTTTGTGTTTTGCCCAAATGTGGTATAAAGTAAGGATAAGGCAGAAGAGGGGTACTCAACTAGGCAAAAGTATTCTTATTGTTAGAATATTTTTTGGCTAAAACCAGTGGAACCTTATAGTTGAGAAAGGAGAGATAACCCTGCTTTATGTTGATGATTCCGTTATACTCAAGCATTAAAATGAATACCAATAAGCATATTGTAAGTATGATTGTCTAAGGCCACTGCGGGGCTGACAGGAGGAGCTTACCAATTTGAAGTGGTAGGGAGGAGTATGTTACAATAGCTCGAGTACTGTTGGGCCCAAAGTTACATACACTTGGAGTATTCAGGTCAGGCACCAACTTAATCTTCTTGGTCAGTATTAAAGAGATCATATTTATTGGGGAGCAAGTGTCCAAGATGGCCAGTACCTGGACTTTGTTAATGATGACCTTTACCTTGGTTATAGTTTCACCAAAGCTATGATGAGGGCTAGGATTTCTTTAAGATAGAAAGCGGAGGCAAGTCTTTTAGCAATTTCAGAGTATCTCTATTTAATGTATTGTAGAGTATGACCATTCTGAATGAGTTGGATCAACTTGGCAATAAACTGGTCAGCATCGCTAGCAGTGTCAACAACCTCAAGGCGCCCCAGAACTTGACTAAGATATGTTTCTTGTGGTATTATGGTCTTGGTAGCTCCTTCAGAGCTTGACTAATCTGGTATCCTTACTACAGCGGGGGCCCCTAGGACATATTATCCAACATCCTCATAACCCCTTTCAGATTCATTATCAGAGGGTTTATGGATGCACGTTTGAGGAATGATAGAAGAGAGAACAGAGTTAGGCGCGTCAGACTCATCCGTTTTCTTAATTTAATACACCTTGTTGGCATACCCTTCTTTGTTGCAGTTGTTGCAGTAGAACGCCCAACTACCATTTTGATTCTGGGAGAAGGCTTTTATACTTTAATGGCCTTAAACTGGACTCAATTTTGGCAGGCTTGGGATGCACCTTAGGCACAAGTTCCAAACTGCAAACATCCAGAGGAGGAACCAAGGAAGTTGGGGACTGCATCACAGAGTAATGTGACAGTTGAGCCGTTGCAGGAGGCCTCTTTGTGAAGGGCTTGGCGTGAGACAAGATCGCAACTAACTGCACAGGGCAAACGCTGAGTGCAGGTGATGAAAGGGTGCATGGACCTGTCAACTGTGGTGCACTCTGTCCAACCTTACATTGCGGGGTAATTTCTGGTTTAAGACGCACTGTGGAGCAGGTTTCGGGTTGTGAACGGCCATAGGAGGGGCCCTGGGAGGCATTGCAGACTCCTGGTGCTATACTAGAGGTGGGATGCTCAATATTTAAGACTTGAGGTTTCAACCCAACTCCTTAGGTGGTTTCAACTTCATAAAAATCTGCAATTGCCAATAAATCCTCCTTATATCGCATATGCTCTAGAAATGGCGTTTTATTGAGATAAAATGTCTTGATAGGGAAAGTTGAGAAGCCAAACCACTCATAATGGCAGCAAAGGCTTCATCAAGAGGTAGCATTTTTGCAAGTAACTGTGGCTGAGCTTCATTTTAGAACTTATCAGCAAAAGCAAAAATGATTCTATCTCTTGCATATTAAGGCATATTAGGACTGTTTTTTTCCTTTTTAAACTCAGCGTTAAGCCTAATTCCTCATTGAGGGAATCCTTAACCACCTATCAGGTACTAAGGGAGTCCATATGAGGAACCATTACCTCTTGGGCTAGGTGGCTTAAGCGCGGAAGGATGTGATTTACTCTCTGGTGATCAGTTGTCCCTTCCATAACAGATTCGTATATGAAGAGGAAAGAGGCAATGCTACCCTTACTTGGGGTAAACTTGTATCAGAAGGGGGTTTCAGGACAGTAGGAGCAGCCCCATAAGGGCCTTGACATGGGCGCTGTTCAAGCTTTTAATCTGAGATAGAGTGCGTCCTAGTTGCTGTTCCAAAGCAACCATCCTTAGTTCAGTCTCAGTGGGGAAGGCAAGAGGGTTACTCAACCTAACATCCTCCATTTTATTTAAAGATTGTGGTGTACAGGCTCCCCTGTATTTAGCACCACTTGTTGGCATCCTGGCGATTTTCAGCCCGCTGATGCTTTTAACACAGGATTTCAACAATCTTTCAGAAGTAAAGGTACTAAAGCTCTTGGCTGAGGTCAAGTAATTTCAAGGGAGATTGGCCACAAATTGATTTTTGATATATAAATATTGGTAAGATAAATAGTAAATAACAATCCTTTTGAATTATCGCCTCCTAGTATTCAAACTGCTTGAGGGCTAATAGTGAGATACCTGAGAATTTGGGTTAAGAAGAAGATGGCTCGTCTTAGGTAAATGAAGATGTAACTTATCAAAGCTCTCAAAAGTCTCTCCTCCTCATCTTGGATTAAGTTTGGGCGATTGATTGAAAGCAGGTATGACATATCTATGGGGTAGAAATTTTATATAGTCAGTCCAATTAAGATGTCTTTAAATATTTTCACCCACTGGCTCCCTTCAAGTCAATAAAAGGGGCTGGTTTTCCCTTAGTCGGCTTCACTAAATAAAAAGCAGTGTGGGGGCAGACTTTGGAGCCAGTTTACCTATTCTACCAGGGGTTCAGCAGATTTATAACAATTAAATTTGAGCTATTCAGCCAGGGATTGGGAGTAATAAGTATTACTCTAAGCTGAAGAATTCCCCCTAAATATTGGGCAAGGTTTTCTTATTAATAATATCAGAATTGTCCTTATCCAGAACATTCTTATTGACTAGCCAACCATCCATTTGTCTGACAACTCTTGACCAATAATGGAAGCTGCTCCATAAGGTTCTGTAAAAAAACTAAAAATTTAAGACTATGTTATACAAATATTTTATGTAATCATACACAATAATGGTTTTAGAACAAGAGACTCATTTTAAAATGGTTAAGGTGCAGTTTCCTGATCAGGACAATGACAGATGCTTTAGGGTAACCTTAAAAAAAGTGATACAAAGATATTAGAGTAAAGATATACTGGTCCATTAAGCATAGATGAAAAGTTTTTAAATGCTTGTAGGTGTTATGCTCCTACTCTTGTTATGTAAGCTATTCTGAAACCTATGGAAGACTACAGATGAAAGTCAACAATTGATTCTAAAAATTGGTATAGTTTTATGTTCAAAATTGTTCACCAAATTACTCCTAGAGCAACTTGACATGATGGTCTTGAACAGGGTAGGGAGAAGTTATGACCTTCTAGTAGGAATATCATTTCTTAGTACTGATATTATATCAGGGTTTAATACTAAAACAAATGTTAAACCAAGGGTCAGGGTACAATATTTCAGATAACTATAAGAGATGCAGATACTAGGAACGTACCAGTACTTGCTAGATTTATAATAAAAGGATAGGTTGTATATAGAAATGAGATCAAGATGATGTTCATATTATTGCAATATAATTTAAGTAACCTTAAGAAATACTCCTATAATTAGATAAAAAATATGTACTTATATTGTTAGAAACATTAATTATAGCTTGGAAGGGACATGCTGCCTCACAGGATAACCGTTTAAGACAATTCAGCATCTTCTGATGATCTGGTGTTTGTACAGGTAATAAATGAGCACAAGCCGTTTTATGAGAAATTGTTTTGATCTTCATTGGAATCAGAAATTATTGGTTTGAGTTCAAATAACAAGAGCAGTATTAACTTATGGGTTGTAACTTCCATATCTCATGTTCTAAAATTATAGTTGTATTAAAGGTAGTCCTTATTTTGGCTAATAATTTACTCTTTTTATTAAGCAAGTAATTTATTAAAAGAAAGTCAATGTTAGCGCTACAAAAATTATAATAAACCAAAAGCTGGCTAAAATATACTACATTCAGGATTTGCAGCAATTAAATTGATAGTAGGGTCATGGATGAAACTTATAATTTAGTTGGCCAAGTAATTTGTTTAACAAGGATGTACAAAAGATTGCGCAAATCATATTTTTTTAGCCATCATTCAAGTGCCTATACTATTGCGCCATATCTCAAACTGGAACTTTGCAACAACTTATAATAATATATTACTTTAAAGAATCTGGAAGAATGAGAACAGATCTTTCCAATAAATGTAAATTTGAAAGGAATTACAATAAAAAACTTAACCATGGCTGTAATGTACTAAAGTTTTTAAGCCACATGCCCAACAGTAAGGTTAGCATATAGTTATCAAAGTTCTATATCTAAATTGACTAAAAGATTAAACAAACATGGAGGTTTTCTGGGGTTTACCCTCCTTTCCCATTTTTTTCACTTCCCTAATTGGTGCAGCATCATCCCCAGTTTGGCCCACCTCAAATAAAATATAAAGGATAGAACAAAATTTACATTAATATCGATGGTGATTAAGTGGATATTGTAAGTATGGGGAGCACCCCCTGCGCCTCTACTATGAAGAATTTCTGTTCTGCATGAAAAAAGGTGAAGAAGGCAGCAGTCCCTCTTGTGTCCCAGGGTGACTTAGCCCATGTGATGGATGAGGGGTGGGTGATGGCGTACCCCCTCAAAGTTGCCTCCTTTCCACCCTATCTCACCACCCAAGAGTTGGTGCAGCAAATTGGGAGGGGTGTTTGGGGGCAGCGGTGATAAGAGGCCATCTCAGAAGGAAAGTGGTGACATCCCTCTCCCTCAATGATCTGGGTACCAATGAGGGGAAAATTAATATAAATAAATTGAGGTCCAGAAGAATCAAGTCATTAGTGGTACGCTCATGTTAATTACCATGCCAATGTGTTTCTCTTCCACCATAAAAGGCAGGCACAACACCAGCAGGTTTGAGCATGTTAAATCTGTTCTGTGCCCAATGGGCCTCTCCTATGTGGCCTGGTCATGAGTGTATCCAATCGCATTCCAAGTAAAACATTACCAATACACCAAGCGGAATTACATCAGGAGGGTTTTTTGTAGCAAAATATGAGTGAAAGTTGGATGGCCAGGAGGAGATCAATCTGGTGTCATGAAAACTTTAGAATGTCAATCTGCCAGAATCAAATGGGATCACACTACCCTTAGTCCGTGCAAATTTATTATTTCTCAAGCCCTCAACAATTAAGACATTCGCCCTCCACAGGTACAGTTGATGGTCAATTTTCTATTGCTTATTTAATATATAAATTTCCACGCATCATTTTTCTAATTTAATTTGCACTCACTTTATATCAGCTACTACCAATAGATGTCATGTTCCCCTAGTCTATGAAATGACTGGGACATAATGACCATAATCACAATGTTGCTACATTCTATCTCTATTGGGTATACCATTATAGTGACTTCCTGGGTTGTCCCCAATTTTGGACTCCATAAGGCGTCAGGATGTGACATTGCTTCTGGAAATTTTTCCTTCCCAGTAGGAAAAGTTTGCAGCTTTTCTTTGTGCTAAGCAACCCATTTCGCCAGAACGGATTTGGGGCTCCCTGTGGGCCCAAGAGAAACAACAGTGGCAGAATCTACAGCTGCCACTGCTGCCACAACATGAATGAGTAGGTATGGAATTAATGGTTATTTTTAGTCACTGTCCCTCAATAATTTCCCTCCCGTCAGATTAAAATTGTATGGATGGCTATGCCTCCAGCATTCTGGGTTTTACTCACCCTGACTGGCAGGCAATTATAAACATTATTAGCTGGTTCCATGACACAATTTAACGACCATTAGTTTCTTCCATCTTACCCTACTGTTAGAGGTAGATGATGTGATGGTATTGTTATACCACATGAAACTACAATTGGTGCTTAATTTGGATCTGTTTCTATATCCAGTTGGTGCATTCAATAGGTGCTTCTGCATGGTAGTGGTGGAGCTCCTGACCCAATATTTCCTCCCACAGGATCCAGTTCCAGCCTCATCCTGCCACAGGGGGATGGGTTCATCCGTTGTTAAAAAATTTTTATTCTCAATAATAGGTGACTCTATTAGTGTGCCAGGCCAAACAATGAAGACTGCTGGCCCTTGCTCTTTTACCTTCATTGGAGACCTTTCCCTATAAATTCTCAGAGCAACCCACCAACCCAGAAGACCAACAACTTCTCCTTCTGAGGCTTGACCACTCGTTATGGCTCAGAGGTCCTCTCCTGAGACTTGTCCAACAATTGTGTTTCAGAGGCCTCTATTGATTCACTCAGGGTTTCTACCCTTCAATCCTTCCAGTTCATCATTGTTGATTCTAGTTGCCCGAGTTCCCATGGGATTTCCATATAGTTTGAGGTTGAAAGTTGATTGCATCAACCACTCCAGGTGATTTATCCCAGCACCTAGCCTCTGGGTATCATCAGTACCACCTCTATTAGCTAAGCTAACATATGTCCACTGAAAACTTAATAAAGGTAAGCAAATGAAAGATAAGATACTTTAAAAAGAGGGAGACAAAACTATTTATAGGCATTTCTTGCCTGTCTACGTCATTGGAATTTATTGCCAGCATCGTCAGCATTCATTGGCGAATCTCCCTGCTTAGCATTCATCAGCACCTCAATGGTAATTAACGTCATCCTTAAATGTCCATGATTATGTCAATCCTTGATTCATTATAATCCAAATTAATTATATATTGACATACTCAGCATAAATCACTGATATCAAATTTAACTAAAATGCTGTTGGGTATTTTTCCCAATACTCTCATGAAGTTGGAATAGTGTTTCGATTTATTTAATTAATATTAAATAGTTTGACATCCTTGGCATAAGTTACCAGTGTTAAAATTGACTAAAATCTCTATTATGATCCTTTCCCAATACTCTTGACTTCAAATTTAAGCAATTTACTGTATTAATTGATAATATTAATTATCTTAACATCCTTGGCCTCAGTCACCGGTGTCAGGACCCACAAATCCTCTATCAGGGTTGATCACTGATACTTTCTTGATCCTGCAGATCAAGACAGCTCAACCCAACAAAATGAGGATCATGAATTGGGGTTATTATCATTAAATACATATTGAATTTAGCAAACTAATTTGCAATCATACTCAATTAACTATTACATTAATTTCATTAATATGTGAGGAATATCACCTGGTTAAAAAATCCCACATTTGTCCCTTCCATGAAATTGTGAACCAGGTTTTGACGCCCCTCTCCAAATTGCAGGTGCGATTTTTGGCAAATACAGCAGCTTCTTCCTCCCTGTGGATGCACAGCAGAGTGTGGCTCTTTTGAGTGCAGTGAAGAGGGATTCTAGTTGTTGTGTGCATGGGATTTTGCACTCAGACAACCAAATGGGAATCTCTATCCTTTTTATTACATTGGTGTCATCAGTGGTACATGCGCCAGTGTCAAGATTGGCTCAACTGCTACAATTCTTCTCGCTGAGTTTAGAGATGTCTGATCTGATTTCTTTCATTGAAGCTTTCTATGGATAAGATCCTGGACACAAGCTTCCATTGGACGTTTTAAATGTGGTATTTCACGCCACCTTAGATCTGGTATCTGTCAATCATTCCTCCTGGGACACTCAGTCGGGTTCATTAGACCAGGTGTGTGATGATTATCTCCATCAGTGCTACGCTCTGGAATGCATCAGGTGGGATCTTAGGTGCAGTGAACAGGTTCCCCACCAAAGCAGTTTTGAGTGGAGAGTTAAATGACAAGTTTGTGTTCCCTTTTTATCTTGCCCAGCGGGCCAGTTCATGCCAGGCTCCCAGGGTGTGTGTCTTAGTTCCAGATAATGCTCCAGTCTCTCCCATCTCATTGTTTCTCCTTCCCTTGCCCTGGCGCCAGATGGTGAGGTGGTTCTCATGTAGAACCTGGTTCTCCTGAATCCCCTAGTGCCCATGTTGTTGGCATCCCAGAGCAAAGAAGTTGAGAAGGTTCTTACTGTGGAAGGTTTTTATTCCCCCCTCAATCCTGGTTCCATGGATGAATCAGCAATTATTACCACTCAGCTGGTAGTGTTTCAGGAAGTTGCCAATAAACAGAATTTGCCAATATTTTGTTGCCTCTATAAATTAGTTTGGGAATGAACAGGGTGTAATTTGAGGCAATTGTGGATATGGGAGTGGCGGGGAACTTTATAACTCTTAAACTGGCGCAGGTTCTAGATTGGACCTGGAAGTGGGAGTCAGTGCTGGGCTCTTCTTCCGCTCTAATGGCTTTGCACAATTTAGGGCTCAGATACATTTTTCAGTGCACCGGTTCTGTTTTGTGTTCAGTTTGCCATGGTGCCATACCTGCTCTTCCCAGTTATCTTGGGGGTAGGGGTGGTGGCGTCAGCAGCAAGTTAACATCAACCAGGACTCAAATGTCCTTTCTTTCACAAATACCCAATTGTGGGGGAGTTTCCCCTTATTAATGCGCTCGCAAGGGAATGGGGGTGGGTTCCATCACGTCACTTCTTTCCCTGAAGGTCATCTGCTGAATTTCCCCCTAGCGTTGGTAGCATAACAGGATAAATTTGACCTGAAAAAGCTAATCCCTCCCCAACATTCCGAGTACAACCTGGCTTTTCATTTGATGGTAGCTATTATTAACATCAACTGTCCGTTGTATCCTTGCATGACACGGGAGGATAAGGCGTTGGAGGTATGATTAGACAATATGCTTAAAAAAAGTTTAGGTGTATAAGAATTTTCTCCTATTGCATATCCCATTTTTTGCTCAGAAGCTAATGGTGATTTAATCCTGCATCGACTATTAACATTTGAGTAAATATTACATTCACAACCCCTATCCTCTCCCCATCAAGCAAACAATTATCCAGGCGAATGTGAAATCTGAGACTTTTCAAAGCTCAATCTCGTGAACATATTCAACCAGATCTGGATGGCAGAAGGTCAAGAGTGGTTTACAGAAATTTGGACCAGAAGGAGCATATTCCAGTTACGCGTGATGCCCTTTGGCCTGAAGAACGACCCAGCTATGCTCCAGTGCATGATCAATAATGTTCTTGGCAAACTTAGACCCATTTGTGTGGTAGAATATATCAATTATATCCTCATGAACTCCCCCACCCCCAAAAAGCATGAGAAGGACCTGGAGGCGGGGTTGTCTGCATTGCAAGGTGGAACTTTACATAAAGCCTTCCAAATGCGAGCTTTTCAGAGAGGAGGTTACCACCCTGGGTAACCTGGTCCTGAAGGATGGTTAAGCCATTTGTTTCATTAGACTTGAGGCAATCTTCGAGTGGCCCACTCCTACAACCCAGAAGCAGTTGCAGAGCTTTGTGGGCACAATTTTTTTTAAAGAAGTTTTTCCCCGCCCTCTCAATTCTGGCCATGCTGGTGTATCCCTTGACTGGAAATGATGTTCCATTTTTATGGACTGAGGATTGCCAACGGGATTTGACGCCATCAACGTGGTGTTTTTGGCAACTCTTTCTATCAAACATGCAGACTACATCAGGCCATTTATTGTAGCATGTGACGCCTCATCAGCCACTGTGAGGAATTACTGTTGAAAGCACATAACAGTTTGGATCATCCAGTCACCTACTTTCCATGAAAGCTTGCTTTATCTGAATAATCCTGGGCCAATTAAGATAAGGAGTTGGCCGCCGTGGCATGGTCTCTTACCCACTGGAGGTACCTTCTTCAGGGTTCATGACACAAGGTGACCACGTGGATGGATCATCAGGCCCTCATGTATTTTGGAAACTGCAGAAGCTGGTGCATCGCCAAGACCAGACGTATCACAACCTTTGCAGTTTTAACTTTAAATAAAAATTTGTGAAAAGGGGATTTGAATATCCTTCCCAATTTGTTGAGTCAAAATCTTGCGTTAAATCCAGTGGAGGCAGATGATCAGGAGCAAACAATAGTAATTCCGTTAGCCTTATCTTAGCTATTGCTCCTCCTGAAATTTTGTTTGCAGATTGGTCCCTGGACGTGCCTCTTGTTTCTCGGGTATCAGTAGGTCAAATGGCCTGCTTGGAGGGGCTTGAGCTGTTGGACCAGTTGGTAGTTCCAACGCATAAGAGGACCCTTTATTCATTGGTAGATGGAGAGATTCGATTAAGGTCAAGACTGTGGGTTCCGCACCAACTATGTGACAAAGTCATTAAGCTCACCATGACCCCCTGGCAGTTGGCCACCCGAGGAATAGGAAATGCCTTGATTTAATAAAATGGATGTACAACTGGCCAGGTATCTCCAAGGATATCTCAGGGTGGATCACTAATTGCATGACATGCGTGCAGGCTAAATCAGTATATCAGGTAAAAAGGTGTTCTTCATCACCTACAGTAGGCGGAGGGTCCGTGGACCTCAGTATCAATCAAAACTATTGTTGAAATCCCCAGGTACAATGGGGTTACCATGATTTTCGGTGGTCATGGACTGCTTTACCAAGCTTTTACTATTTATCCCTTATTTGTCAGCCATCGCCTCCGAGGAGACAGCCTGGCTCTTCAGAAAGCATGAGTTCTCATTGTTTGCTTGCCTCAGAAAATTTTAAGTAACCTAAGGTCACAGTTTATGGCTCTTTTTTGGACTGAACTCCAGGCTATCTTTAAAGTTAAGCCGTGCAACTTAACTACATACCATCCCCAGTCTGACGGTCAAAATGGAGCAGTTTAACCAGATTCTCAAACAGTATCTTCACTGTTATACCTCTGCTTCACAGGACACCCAGGCAGATGATCACCCACTGGACCAATTTACATATGATAATGGCACTCATACATCTACCAGTTTCTAACCATATAAGGACACGCTGGGGTAAAACCCCTCACTTGCCTTTAGTCCAAGCCTTCTACCAGAAGATTTAGCTGTGGAAAAACATGCGCAGAACATTTGGATCACCAAATCCCTGGTCTGGGAGCATCTGACTATGGCCATCATCGATTACAAATGCTTAATAGACTGGAAACGTCTCGCTGCCCATGAAATCACAGTGGGGTCCTCCATCATGTTGAATAGTGACACCTGCATATGAAGGTGCCCTCCTGGAAGTTTGTGAGCAAGCACTCTGGGCACCGTGTTGTGAAGGCATATTTGGGCAATGGTGAATTTAGGTTGACTCTTCCAGCCCATTGGAAACAGCACCCCGTTTTCCATGTTTCTCAGTTGTCCCTGTTTAAGTAGAAGGACTCAGAAGCGCTGGGGCTGATAATGGTTGAAGGATTAGAGGAGGGTGAGATCAAGACAATTTTGGCCTCTCAGAAATCCTGCCATTTGGCCCGCTATCTCATGGCTTGGAAGTGGTTCCCATTGTATGAGAATAGTTGGGTCAGCGCGCGTGACTGTGCCCATTGTGGAGAGCTGATAGAGGCCTTTCACGCCCTTCATCCCAACGCTTCCCATCTCCCTCTAAGATTACCATCCTCTTGACTATTAAGTTGCCAAAAGCCCACAAGAAAGTCACTCTCGCTCAAATCCTCAGGATATTGCTCCCCATATTCAAAGAGGGAAGGGCAATATAAGTTTAGGGAGCAACTCCTGCATCTCAACCGTGAGGAATTCTGTTCTGCACAAAAAGGGGGTGAAGAAGGTGCCATACTTATTGTGTCCCAGGGAGACTTACCCCATGTGGTGGACAAAAGGTGAGTGTTGGCGTACCACACAAAGTTGTCCCCTTCTCCCCTATCTTACCATCCAAGAATTGATGCATCAAATTGGGAGGAAGGTGTTTAGAGGTGGCAGTAGTAAGAGGCCACCTCCAGCAGGAAAATGGTTGGAGTCCCTCTCTCTCAATAAATGTGGGTAGCAATGAGGAGGCTGTTGATATAATTAACTTTAGTTCCAGCTGATTCGAGTCATTAGCATTACGCTTGGGTCAGAAACCCCACCAATTTAATCCCTTAATATGGAAAAGGTAAGTTCAACCCAGCAGTTCAGGCGCGTTATCTATTCAGTACCTAATAGACCTCCCCTATGTGGCCTGGCCAGGGCGCATCCAGTTACCCGCTGAATAAAGCGTCACCAACTCTTTAAATGAAATCATGCCAGGAGGATAATTTGGTGGAAAGATATTAAAACAGTTGGCTGGCCAGGAGGAGATCAATCCAGCATCATGAAAATTTAGAATGCCAATCTTCCAGAACTGAATAAGATTGTGTTACCCTCAGTTCATGAAAAATGTATTTGTACCCTCAAGCCCTCAGCACTTAGTACAACCGTCCCTCACAGGTCTGTTTATCAGTAAATTTTCTATTGTTTGATTTAATAAACAAATTTCCGCACAAATTTTTTTCCAGTTTAAATTATTCCCACTTTCTACCAGCCACTGTCAATATGTGCCATGTTCCCCATTATACGCAATGACTGGGCCATAGTGGCCATAATCGCAATGATACTGCCCTCTCCCATTGATTGGGAGACTGTTATAGTGGCATCCTGGGGTTGTCCCCAATTTTGCACGCCATATGGCATTAGGATGTGACATCATTTCTAAAGATCTTTTATTTCCAGTGAGAAAAAGTTTTGCAACTTTTCTGCGCGCTTAGCAACCCATGTTATCAGAATGAATTTGGGGCTCCCTGTGGTATAAGAGAAACAACAGCGGCGGAATCTGCGGCCGCCACTGCTGCCACAGTGTGGTTATTAGTAGGTATGGCGGTAATGATAATTGGAATTTCCCATCCCTTAACTGTTTTTCCTCCCCTTCAGATAACAGTCCATATGGATGGCTATTCCTACGGCATTCAAATTTACATTTTGGGATTTTACTCACTGTTGAAAAGTGGTCTGTTGAGATTCTGATATGACTGAATGATAAGCCCTAAATAGCCATGGCAGATTGGGTTAAAATCTGCCAACCATTACTACAGTGTGTGAATATTCAAGCGCCTTGGGATAAGGCGATATTGAGTCAGAATGGAGGGTATTGGTTTGCCTTCAGTTAAGGCAAAAAGACGATTTTGACATATGACGAACAAATATTAAATCACCTCAAACTAAGGCAATAGTAAATTTTAGAATAGTATACTCTGCCAGAGCCAATGAGAATATGGAAGAACCGAATATTTTTAAGCAAAAGGATCAGTATTAAACAAAGTTGCTGGTATATAAGCAAGATGAGATGGTTGAAGAGGGGATTGATTGAGGATAAGAAGAAGTGAGTGAAGCAGAAGGAATCCGCTATAGATAATAATAATTAAAAGTTTTGTTGCCAGAGCTATTGCTTTGTATTTTATTAATTCTATAGTTTGTCTTAAGGACTGGAAATCTTCATATCGTCCATCCATTGCTCAGTGGGCTTTCACCCTGTGCTACCCTCTCGGCGTATATTACCTATATCACCAAAATTATAACATTTTCACTGCACAGGTTTGCGAGGTTATTCCTAACTAAATACAATTTCCTGTATGACGACAGGGAACATGAATCTCAGCTGATAATGGTTCAGTTGACACTTGATTGCTGTTCACTTTATATCCAGGCATTCAATCCTAAATTTACTAAAAACACAATTACTAGTAAAAGCTAGTATACCAAGAACAAAACTATTTTATTAGAGAAATACTCCCATACATATATAGTATTTTGGCATCTTAGTGCCCTTCTACTAAAATTTTCAGCATTTGTTGCAGGAGAATAGCTTTTCACTCATTGACCTGCAGCTTTGGCATGCCATTGGTTTTAGGTTCCTTTAACTTAATTTCCCAGGCTAGGCGATCCTGCCCTCAATCTGGTAAACTATCAGGTATCATCCCCAACAAATAAAAAAGTCTTAATCATTTAATTTTCTTAAATAATAACTTGGAGCTCCCTCCCTTGGAAGCCTACAACCGTCGATACTAGTAAATGATATTGGGGATCATTCTCAATCAATCCACGGTAATGAACACATTGGTAAAAGCATAATCTGGTTAAATTCTCAACATTCATTCTGAAGGGCAGGCTAGTCTTAATATTATTAGCTGCTCCATGACAGATAATGTAAGGTTCCAGGACCCAGATATTAAGCTGGATAGAACCTTGTAACCCTTCAGAATCAAGGAGGGAATCATTTAAAAGCTCAACCTCTTGCCCAACTTGCTCATATATATGGTATAGCCTAGATGAGAGATGGTTAGCAGCCGTCCAACTTTTTGGCCTTTCAAACCCCAAGACGATTACCAGCTCCAATCCAACTATAATTTCTGAAACTACAGAGGAATACCTGCAGAAAATTAGCCAGTTTTGCTTAGATTTTAGGACCAATTATCAGAAGATCGCTACAAAGACTAAAACCCTCCCCAAATTGGCCCCAACTGGGGAACTTGCAATTTGAAAAGTATTAGAACTGGGGTATCTCCAGGTTAAAATTTCCATAAAATCAATCTCCTATATCAATCTTGAGCAGGAAAGGTAATCAGCAGTAATTGATACAGTCAAGTTTGGGTAATACAAAACAAAATATGACGTTTTAAACAGGGATTAAATTTCATTGAAACAGTAAAATTGATTGATTTTCTTTTAACCCATTGTTGAAATAGCCACTAAAATCCCCCTGCAAGTTTGAGAATAGAAGTTATCCCAATTTAGGATATTATTGTTTGTTTAAGCTTCTCCCCATCTTTCCATCCCTAAAACCCAGCAACCTGCTAATGGCATGGTGTTGGGTTATTGTTTATTTTAATTTATAGTAATTTTTTATTGAAATACAAGGGGTGGAAGGCGGGTCATCAGGTAATATGGCTACCAACCTGAAGGTTGTGGGTCTGATTCCTGCCCTTTGCACATCAATCAGGGTGCCAGCCAAAGGAAGCTATTGGCAGTTAGTAAGTCTAATGACATCAAAACTATATTCATGACATAACCAAAAAAATCAGAGTCCCAATTGAGAGGTGGAAAAACCTTCTTCAATGGAGTTGACACTGCTCAGGTTTTATGTCATTGTTTTCTTCCTTTATTTCTTTTGGTAATGTCCACCCCTGGTTGGCTTGCCTTATATAAAATATTTAAAATTCTATTAAACACCCTCTGTTTATAGACTATTATTTATAAATTTTATTATAAAAACGCGGTTTCTGTTATAAGTAAGTTGTAGGCCATGAAAAGGTTTAGCTTACTGATATCAGTTAAAGGGGGGCCCTAGGTGATAACTATACTCAACTTGGAAAATGGTACCTCCCTCCCTTCAGAGAACCCCTAACCATCATTCTCATTAGTTTCCATTATTCATATCCCCTCCCTCACTCCTCCCTAATCAACCCTCATTAGAGAGGCAACGCTCAGTAATCTGGGACTACTATTATGATTGCTGAGGTACCTATATTCGTAGCTCAGTTTTCTATTGGAACGCTTTTTCCCTAACAATTAGAGCCCATTTTGATATATTTATATAATTCTATCGTGTAAAGTAAACACATGTTTTTTGACTACTGAGGCATAACAAGGTTTTAATGTAGAATTTTAGATCTTCTTAACTGAAAATAAACTCACTAAGGTTATCTTTCTTACTAGAGATCCGTATGTTTGGATCGTCTTTATATATATAGTTTGGTCACACTTTTCAACATTTTTAAAGTAGATGTTCATTAAAATTACATTTAAACTCAGGGTAACCAAGGAGTACTCAGATCATAGCCAAGTTGAGCTCGGTCATACCTGCCATCAAATCATTATACTATATAAATAGCCACAAAGATATTTTATATGCTAGATGCTCAGTTATAAACCTGATTTTTTTCATAAGATCAGGTGAAGTGCCCTATAAATCAGAGTAATTTAGGTGAAATGTATAACTACTATATTTTTGAATAGAAAAAATATAGATGAGTTTAAACAAAGTTCTAAAGCGTTAGCCCAGTAGAAAATTATGCATCTGCTTAAATTATACTTACTACATGGATAAAAACTTGGGGCTATATTATGTTATAAGGGGGTGTGGCATAGTCAGTATGGGCGTCATCAGCAAAGCAACCTGAGGAGATGGGCAAAAAATAAGTTGATGCAATGAAATCAGCAAAGTCAGCTGGATGGACACTAACTAAAAATTGAGAGCAACTGACAAATTGAAAGAAGGGGCAAAAATCTGAACGATGGATGAGGGGGAATCTGCCACTCCACCAGAAGGGGACAAGGAGCACCTGGAGCTGATTATAAAACCATCCCCATTATCCATCGATAAGGAGACAGGGATGGCGACTAAATTCCCAGTGCACAGGATGCCTGGTAATATAATCTAAGTTCCGACCAACTGGGCCCACAAGCTGAGCAATAACCCCCACCCACTCTTGACGTCATCTTCCGCCAACAAACAAACTTCAGTATGCAACACAATCCATAACCCAGAAAATGCCAATCCTCATACCTGTGGGTCGGGCAGCTGGAAATGAGGATTGCGACCACAATACTTGGGGGATGGTGAGCATACAAATGAGGAGGAGGAAGATGCATCATTTAAGGACTAATATTGACTTAATTTTTATTTCAGAAATGCAAGCTGGTAACCAAAAGGAAATGGTGCTGAGCTCAAACTGTGGTGCGATGAACCACCCATAGTCCCACCAAATAGGCTACCAAGCCCTCTGGATGGATCATGTGGCGATCATCGCAATGGATAAGAAAATAGACCTGGAATTTGTGAAGGAAACTCATTCCAGAAGGATCTTGATAGCGATGGCTACAAACAGGGAAACCAGCAAGTACATATGAGTTGCGGTGGTCTACGCTCTGCCAAAGCTCCACAAAAACCATATTTTTTAAGAATTCCCATTGGGAGTGCCATCCAAAGTGATGACAGTAATAGCAGGAGACCTGAATTGTTGGACTAATGCAAGCTGGGATACGTTCCTGACTAAAGAACGTCCCAAAAGAAAGGCCAATTGAATGCTGGAATATCTATTCAAATTGGGGATGTGCCTAACAATTGATGAAGAGGATGACGACATGGCCATTTTAACATGATGGTCATATGACTTTGCCAGATCCCCACAGTCTGGATCACGCTTAGATTACATCCTAGTGTCATCAGATCTTAAGCCAATGACATCCAACAGCAAGGTCAGTATAAACGCTGAAAGTGACCACATGGTTGTCTGCATGGATATTGATCTTGATGAACCCCCAAGGAATCATGAATGGCAGTTGGCACCAGCCATGCTGAGGGACGGGGAATGGCACCAAAAGATCAATGCTGGACTGGATCAGATGATCGCATATCTGGATAGCTGCCCAGAGATAGACCCTCTGGAATGATAGACTCAGATCAAAGTGAAGATGAAGCATGATAGCATGAAGTTCAAAAAAGTGACCACCTATAAGAGAACTGCTGCCGCAAAACAGCTGAAGTCTAAATTAGAGACATTGAAGCTCAACTGGTGGGACAGCAAAGATTGGTGGAGCGAATACCAAACAACGCACAAAAAAGTATTGGGCCCTAATGATGAAGCAAGACTCAGAGCAACAGATCAATGCAACATACTGATATCAGAGCCTAGTGTGGGACGATGACCAAAGAGGGCCTGGCGCACC